>VZUA01023372.1:3024-14022 GCA_013401035.1 Horornis vulcanius | reverse complement strand
GTGTCTCCAGCCCATAAATATGAGATTTGACAAAGAACCCCCAACGTTTCTCAGTTTGTATTCAATTTTATTTTTGTAAGTTGGAGCATTCTGTGGTGTGTGGCCTTGGGTTACTCTGGTTTTTTGGGTTTGTGGCTCAAGTTGCAGTGCTCTGGTCCAAGGAAAGCTACTTGCAACATACATGGCTTTACAGTGTGAGTTGATAGAATACATATGCAGTCAGTGTCAAGGATATGAGAAATATATGTGTATTGACCAAGTTACTAAAAACACATATTATCAAGGCTAGCTTACAGAAAATGCTTGTCAATTTAAACACCCAGGAATTAGGTAGGAACTGTCCAATTCATACTAAAAAAGCCCACCCAAAAATACGGGGAAAAACATACTCATAAACAAAATTAATATACAGGCATGTATACCAATTTATCTATGAATACATCTTATAAATATATTTTGTCTTACATACATATTATAAAGATATAATAATACCCAACTGGTTTTGCTACTACTCAAATATTTACCCATAAAAAATTGACCCAAACTGAGGTTTAACTATCATAATAGGCAGACAAAAATAACAAAATTATATGATCTTTTCAAATACCATTTTTAATATATTCTGCACTTAGCAAGATTAGATCCTAANTAACCACAAATGCCAACTTGTTCATATTAAATCACAACATTTTAGCATCAAAGTACAGAACAAACATCCTCTTATTTTAAGACTGTTCTAACTTCACATCTGCTCTTAAATCATCACGTTAGCTTTAAAAAACCTTACTGAACACAAACAAGCAACTGTCCATATATAAAAGGTGTCCAGATATTGAATCCTGCTCCATCTCAGTATTGACTCTTGCCTTGCAGTAGCTTCTATGTAAGACATGCTCTCCTATAGATGGAATTCACTCATCCTTGCTATTAAGTGAAACACAGCAGGACCCAGAGAGCATTTGCTGATGCTGAAAACTGATGTTAGAATTCAGCCTTGAATTTTGAGCTGGCATAACTACCACCTTATAAATCTGGATGCTGAGTCTCAACATTTGTAAAGCTGATAAAATAAATTCCTGATTGCTTTGTCTTTTTCATTATAGGTATGCATACTAAAGTTGCATTTTAATGTTAAAAATGTTTGTCCACTCAAAGAATTTTAATGCCTAACAATTAAATAGGTATCTGTGAAACGGTTTGTCTACCTCATTGTTCTTGAAAGCAGGGAAATAGCAGCAGTATTTTAAATATGAGTGGATACTTTTAACTACTGTGAAACCAAATGCATGTTTATATATTGCATTCTTGCTCTATCATCCCTGAAACAGTGGCAAAGCAATGAGCTGTTTACTGTGTCCTGTGTCCCTCTTCAACTGTGCTTCCACGGTTTAAGTGAATCTTAAGTAGGCAAATTTCACCCTGGGGAAGATGGGAGTATAAGAATTGTACTGACAATCAGAAACCTAGAGAAAGCATCAGGAAAAGGAAATGGTTTGTAACTCTTTTTTCTGTGTATTCTCCAAGCTGGCGAGTGGTAACATTTAGACCTTCTGCCTAATTTAGAGGTTTGGTATTATTCACCAGGGAGGTGTGGGTTGGTGTTGTTTTGTTTGTTTGTTTGTTTGATTGTTTGTTTTGATTTTTAAAAAAAAGAATAATAATAGGAGAAGAGGGTTGTATTAGACATGACCCGAGGGGAAAATATTTCATGAATTATCAGTTCTAAATATATCATAAAATTTGGAGTAAAACCACCTTATGGACTGTATGCCTGAAGGAGCAGAATGGGAGATTCCAACCCTTTGGCCAATTTTCACTTTAATTTCTCCATGGTATCCACTTGAGGAAAAGCTAAAAAAAGTTTAAAAAAGGTAATCACCTTTGCAATACACAATTTATTTGTTAATGGTTCTTAACTGCAAATGATTTTCAGTTCAATTTACCCTAGGTTTTTCTAAACAGTTTGTTCTCTCCACTACATTAGTATTTTTTTCCAGGTAGTGACTCTGATCCCTGTAACAATATCCTGAATACTAATGAATGCAAAGAAAAAAATATGGCTTGCATAAAATGATAACATGATGAAAATGAGCTTAGCATGAATTTTGGGATTTAAATCAATCTCTGAATATTTTCGTAAGGTATGATGTCCATAATTAATCCCTGAAGGTATCAAGGAAAATGCTTAAATCTGGATTAATGAACTTCCATACTTAGTTTCCAACCTAGAAATATAATACACTATTTCTGGAAATGGTTTACAGAATAGAAAAATGGATGAATTATTGGGCAGATCTGACAACTGAAATACAATCATGCTACAGTAACATATTATGTTCTACTACAAAAAAGAATAATTATTGGATATTATCCAGGCTACAGATAGCTGTCTTCATGTTTTATTTTAAGACTTGTGCTAAAGATGCTGTTTGTAATTCAAACCCCCTTGCTTGCTGTGAAGTATTTGTTTAGACTGAACATCTTTGTTATTGATTATATACCATTCTCTAGCATATTTCTGTGTATTTTCTTTTGTTTTTTCCAGACCCCCTGATATGAATAATACAGAAGAAAGCAAATTAAATTGAAACTGGGAATAGAAGCCAGCAGCAGGCCCAGGTGGACAAGAAGGCCAATGACATCCTAGTCTGGATCACCACTGTGTGGCCAGCAGGATCAGGGCAGGGATTGTTCCCCTGTACTTGGCACTGGTGAGGCTGCACCTTCAGTGCTGTGTTCAGTTCTGGGCCCCTCCCTCAAAACAAGAAGGACATTGAGGTAATGGAGTGTGTCCAGAGAAGGACAACCGTGCTGCTGAAGAGTTGGTCTAGAAACTAAATCATAGGAAGAGCAGAGCTGTGGAAGCTGGGGTTGCTTATCCTGCAGAAATGGAGTCTCAGGGAGACATTATTGCTCCATACAACTCCCTGAAAAGAGGCTGTAGTCAGGTGGAGGTCGGCCTCATCTCACAGGTAGCAAGTGACAGGACAAGAGGAGATGGCCTTAAGCTATGTCAGAAGACGTTCAAGTTGGACATCAGGAAGAATTTCTTCACTGAAAGGGTGGTCAAGCACTGGGACAGCCCAGAGAAGTGGTAGTCCCCTCCCCTGGCAGCGTTCAGGTAATAACTGGAGATGGCACTTAGTTCTATGATCTGGTTAAAAAGGTGGAAATTGGTCAAAGGTTGGACTAGATGATCTTGGAGGTCTTTTCCAAGACCTTAATGATTCTAATTGCTAAAAGTATCACTTAGAAATATGGAAAAAAGTATTTTATTTACAGGACAGCACTCACACATCTTAAACAAATGCTGTTCATTTATATTTCATTAATAGAATTCACTCCCAATTCATGTGTCTTTTGGGATTTTACCTATTTTCTTGGTGTTTTTGTCTTTGCTATTGGGGTGAGATATGAAATAAAAAAAAAAAAACAAACTCTTAGCCCCCTCACCAACAATATATTGTAAAACCCAAACATATAATGAAGACAGGATGATTTTGGAGAAAGGAACAATACATACAGCACAGCTATAGTCAACATATAATTTGTTTGAGTGCATATGTGTCCACATGTGTTTGTATCTGGGTGAAAACACAGATATTTATCTTACACTTCACGAATTCTTCATGATTACAGCAAAGCTCACGACATGATGACTAAATAATGAAACATCACATTGTATTAGTAGCTTCAAAGGCTGTTTGGAGACAGAAAAGCGATGTCATGGCCAGAGCTTCTGAAGCTGAAGGCTTACACATCCCTCTGCAATCCTGAGAAAATTTTCTGGGAAATGTAGAAAGAGAACTCTAACACAAGTAAGAGTGATGTAAGTGATCAGTAATAATAGTGATCTAAGTTGATGACTAGAGCTGAACCAGAACAGGGGTGACTCATCCACACTTAGTTGACATGAGGGTCCCTGAGTGCTCCCCCAGCAAAGGGAGCCTTCCTGCCAAGCTCCTCAATTCCCAGCAGTTGGTTGTACTTGGCCAGATGCTCAGATGGTCACAGGCCACCAGTTTTGATATGATCAGTGCAGAGACCCACTACCAGATCAGTAATGAAGGTGTCTTCTGTCTCTTCAGACCAATGTCTCACCATCACACCTCAGCCATCGGACTGGGCCAGCTTGCCAGTGGAGCCCTTAAGACTGGAACTTTCAATAACTGTTTAAAACAAATTTCCTGGCTCTGAAACTGATTTTCCATCTGAGATTTTCACCTTGAGGGATTCCTGAGGTGCTCACTCTTCCTGGAATTTTTTAGAACTTGATTGCATTTCTATTGCAACCTATTCAACCTAGTCATGAGTGTGAAAACCTGTTAGCACACATGTGATCCTTTATGTACACATTTAAGTATCCATTAAAGTACTCTATGTGTTAACATATATTGAAGTGTTCTAGGTACAGACATGAGTAGGATATCCAAAAACTCATCATATATATGAAATATATATCCCACATTATCATCATGATAATGAAATCAGGTTTCAAGGTGCAGTGGTTGTAGCGATTTGTACTGCTCCATAACTAGTCTACAACAATGCTAGATGTCTCTGCTAATTATGGAGGAAACTAATGACCTTGTTCTGACCTCTTCCACTGTGAAGTAATCTGAGAGAGTTCCTGGTAAAGGACAAAAGGATTTTTGTGGTTCTAGTGTCCTTTTACCTTCATATTTCCATTGATACAGATTTCAGAAAACTGGTCTTCAAAAGCCATTGTTTCATACCTTTTTTTTTTCCAAGACAGTCTTTCCTGAAGAGGGATGTACTAATTTTCTAGCAGGACACCAAGTAATTCTCAAATCTCTGGATGTTTTGAGAATAAAATAACATATTGATCTTCTATGTTCCCCTTCACTTTGGAGTAATACACAACTTCAATAAGCCTTCTCTAGTTAAAAAAAAATGGTCTCTTCTTCACAACATGAAGGATTAATATACAATCTGATATAACTGGAGCCAGTTGTGAGGAAGACACTATAAGTACCCCAGGTATTGGCCCATTTCAATGGGTAGTGAGAAAAAAGTGAGGTACTAGTGAGGTTACCTTTGCCTTTGAATAGTCAGCTGGTCACTTAACGGATCTTTTGGTAGAATATCTCCTCTATTTCTTTCTGCTTCCTAAAAGCTGTCTTTTAGCTAGGTTTGATTACTTAAAAGATGCCTAATATAAATTCATTCTATGCATACACATGGAGCATGGAATTTTCATGACTATCATGGTACCATTATTTGTATTTATCTTTTTAGATAATCACAAATTTGGCTGGTTTTATTAAACCCAAAAAACTCATAATTTCCCATTAAAAAAAATCCCATTTTTTTAATATTTCTTAAATGCAAACTTAAATAAGTGCTTTCTGAGAAAGAAATAAAGTACAAAACCAAATCTGGTGTCATGATAACCTTCTATATCAAGATGATACTTCATATCCAGACTTCTCAAATTCTGTTTGAATACAAAGCATGTTCCTTGAAGCTAACAAGATACCAAAGGCAAAGAAAGTTTCTCTAAAACGTAATCAAAGCCTTTTCTGTTATGTGACCTCTGATAACTTCATTGTTTTCTTTCAATGATAAGCTCCCAAACAAGGTTTCAGAACAATTAAGTCCTAACCATTCAACCTTCATCAACCACACTAGTGGTATTCTGTTTTGTAATTTTCAGTACTTGAAGTGTAGAAATCTGTAAGTAGTAAGTAGGTGTTTATGTTAGGTCAGTAGCAAAGGAAGAAATGTTCTGACACGTGTTACAGATTCCGCAGGTTATCTGGTGGTTTCACCACTTCCTTGGGCAATATGTTCCAATATATAAACTTTTTGGTTAATATTTTTCCCTTAATATCCAATCTAAATCTCCCCTGCTGCAACCTGAGGCCATTTCCTCTAGTTTTGTCACTTATTACTTGGGAGAAGAGGGAAATATTCACCTTGTCAGGACCTACTTTCAAGTTGTTGTTGAGAGCAATAAGGTCCCCACTGAGACTAATTTTCTCCAGGCTGGATATCTCCACCTCCACTACCCTTATCTGGACACACTCCAGCACCTCAGAGCCTTTCTTAAAATGAGGGCTCAAAACTGAACAGAGGATTTGAGGTGTTGTCTCTCCAGTGCTGAGTACAGGGGGATAACCCCTGCCCTGGTTCTGCTGGCCACGCTGTTGCTGATCCAGGCCAGGATGCCATTGGCCTTCTTGGCCCCCTGGGCTCATGTTCAGCTGCTGTCGACCAGCACCCCCAGGTTCTTTTCTGCTGGGCAGCTTTCCAGCCACTCTGCCCCCAGCCTGCATGGGGTTGTTGTGACCCAAGTGCTGGACCTCACTCTTGGTGTTATTGAAACTCACACAGTTGGCCTCAGCCTGTGGGTCCAGCCTGTGCAAGTGTCTCCACACAACCTTTCTGACTAAAGCAGATCAACACTCCCACCCAACTTGAAGCTGTCTGTGAATTTATTGAGGGTGCACACGATCTCCTCATCCAGATCATCAATACAGATATTAAGCAAGACTGGGCCCAATACTGAGTCTTGGGGAACCTCACTAGGCTGTCAAATGGGTATAACTCCATTCACCACCACTCCCTGAGCTTGGGTTCTCAGAAAAGCTCATACTGAAAGGATTATCTATGTGGAATTTTGGAAAACCATTACTACAATGAATATGACACACCAGTCATTTTTCATATATATACTACATGATTCACCTTACAGCAAACAGTCTGAGCTCTATTATTTGTCAAGATTCATAGTAAAATGAAAGTCTTGCTAGGAATCTGCACATTACTTCCCCAGCTGGAGAAATTTATATGGATAGTTTTTTGAGTATTTCTATTTATGCTTTAACATCTCACTTGCCTTGGAAAAAGTATTCAATTAATTTTGCTGCTGTATTTTAAAGCTTCGAACTAGATACCCCTTCTGGAATTAAAGCTATCAAATTCTGATTAGGCTGTAACTCGCAGAAATAGTGCAACATGGTATTTCTAGGCATTCAGTCAAAAACATTCTGATATGACTAGTATAATAATGACATTTACTGGTATTTCAATATCCATATTAAAATTTTAGCAATGGTAGCTTCTCTGATTTAAGTAAAATTCAGTAGAGATGATGTATATGATGTGTAAAAAAATTTGTGCGCAGTTTGCACATTATCTAAAAAGTCAGGAATTTGAAGCTCTAATTATTCTGGATTCTTGATTTTCTTACATGCACTGTTTTCAGTGTGCCACTTTTCATACTAATCAAATACTATATCTGTGGATCTGAGAACATAAAAAATTGATTTCCCCACAAACATTTTTAATAGAATCACCACAATACTGCCTAAACAAGAAGCAAAATGCTTTATGGTTTGAATATCACTTTTTCTAACTTGCTTATTTTAATTATTTTTCAATTGCAGAATTTGTTATTACAACAATATTTCTAAGATAAAAGTATGTTCTGAAGCAAAAAAAATTCTGAAGAGAGTACCTCATTTTAATCACTAGTAAATAAGTTCTATATTTTAAAAATGCTTATTTAAAAAGAACAACAATTCAATACTAGCATATCCAATAAAAATTATGATTTTATATTTTGCTATCTCCCTATACATTATCATCATAAAATTTCTTGAGGTCTTACAGATGTTTTGTTTAAAGTCTAAAACATCATCACTTCATGCTGCCAGCTTAATGGAACATGGCTTTGATGTCAAATCTCTCCTCCATACAACTATAATCTGAGGAATATAATGCCCAAGAAATTAAATATTATAAAATAGGAATCTATTTCTGATGCCAAGAGTGAGACATACCTTGTTCAATTAGTTCAGTCTTGAAACAGATATCCTAACAAAACTATAGATTAGAACAATTTACTGTCTAATCTTCAAGGGCTAGAAGACATTAAATTTTAGTTTTCTGTTCTGATTTAAGGAAAACTAATGTAGGAGAAATGCAGATTTTAGTGAGAAAAAAAATTGTGCAGAGTTTTTATCTGGTACTTAAGCCAAATTAATTCCTTCTACCAGAAAGGTCATTCTAGGTAAATTAATTCTCTCTGTTAATACTTAGTGTTCAGAAACATGAAAATTAAATTTTCTATTTTGCTTATTTGACCTTCTTGTGAGAATATGATGCAACAAGCACACATCCAACAGGATTTTTAGCCATTATGGAACCATCTTTCACCCTTCTCAAGTATGATTTTTTTCTTAATAAGAATGCCATTAAGTTTTCCAAAGATCATGAGAAACCTAAAAGGATGAATAATGTCTCTTCCAGAAAAAGAAAACAGCTTGGAAATAAATTTAATTCTCTTCTTCTCCAAAATCAAATTTGAAGTAAGCAGTAGAAAAATGATAGATTTCCAAGTGTGAATCTTTTTCATAACTACCACTATAATATCTAATTTCATTAAAAGAACAGGACCCCAAAAAATCAAGTCCCTTAAATACTCTTCCCAAATAATGGTGTGGGTAAGCATGAATCATCATCATCATCATCACCACAACATCATCAGTTTCTGGAGTTGTAAAATGTGAGCATCTTTGGTACTGAGAGATCTACCTGAAAAGCACTCCTTTAAAAGGAAGGAGGTTATCTTCATACAAATCAGCATTGCATAAGTGCATTTGATGTAAATTCTGAAAAGGTGTGAGAATAAACAACTCCCATCCAGAAATTTTCTTTGTTTGAAAATCAACTAAGATGAAACTTAATCCCTTTGGTTTATCTTTCTGCAAAACCTGAATATGGTGGAACTTAAAATATTAGTTCTAAACTTAATATGGATGTTAGTGATGATAACTAGAATTTAGATTTGTAAAAACACCTGAACAAACTTATGTTCTAGATAATATGTTGGTCTGAATCTCTTAGTCTACAAAACACATCTGTAAAAAGTTTATTGAAGTATGATCAATTTTGACTAGCTGGTACCTTTCTTATCCAGAAACACCTACATCTGAAGCAATGAGAGAAAATCCACAAACAATTCTAAAAATTTGGCCTGCAATACTCTTGCTAGTTTTAGAGAAAAGCTTCAGTGTTCCTTTGTTTGAAAATGGACACTTACTCGTTCTAGGGTAACCATTCTATCTTTAGGTCAAGAAACACAGAAACCAGATTTTGCAAGCTGGAAGCAGACTGTAGCTCTGTGCTAAAAATGAGAGAAAATAATTAATAAAGGCATACAAGCCTATCTTTTGATTAATACCTTCAGCTGAAACGTGCCATAGCACGCAGTTTTGGCTTATGGGCACAAGCAAGCATTAATGCATTCTTGGCACATGGCTGGGAGAAGATCACCAGGAGTAGCCTTTGAAATGAAAAAAAGCAATGTAAAAAATATTGAAAAGAACATTTTAGTGTTTCCAAGGTCTACAGTTTTTTTTTCTCCTCCAAAAATTCACATTCATTCACTCTTTCTAATGTTCAATTAATATTCAGGATATATACTAAAAGGACACCACAAAATTTGTTAATTCATGTCATCTGGTCTCTTCAGCATCTACATCATAAAATAGTCCATCACTTAACCAAGTTCAACCATAAAATTATCTTGGACTTACAAGCTCACCTAACCTTGAATCCATTCTCTATTTTTTTTGTTTTAAAAGACATTCAAAATGTTATCAGATGAAAGAGTTTGGATAGAAATTTTCATTTAGTGATCTGTTCTTAAAGGTTTAAGGGGAATTACACGATTTCCCAGAATGCAGAAAACAGAATGCAAAATTTCTGAATTAGAAGATGTATTTTTCTATTTATAGCTAAAAAGTTACTATTCAAATGAGACCTACATGTCTAGGAAGGTATCTCTCACATTGTCGGGAAATGGAAATTGAAAATAGAAATTCCTTGTATATTTTGTTGATTACAGCATACATGGCAGTCAAAATCTGAAGGTGAGTGTCTCTATATTGAAATTTATTGCTAATTGAGTTTGATTTTTCAGTCTTGGTTAATTGATTAACATTAATGGACCCATCTGCTGCACCAATACATGGGGAATAACAACAGTAAGAATAATCACTGTGAGAACAGTTTGAGACACTGTAAACATGATTGTTTGTGGGAGCAATTAACTTTGAGATTGTACTCTACACTATAAAAGTTAAGCTTGTGTATGTTTACATTTTTTGAGTCTTTATACAATTTAAAAGAAATACATTAATCAACTGCTACTAGTGTAGTGGCTGACATAATTGTCAAATCATTGGTGAGGTAATTCTGTGAGTTTATTTCCCACACACAGATGTGTCTTCTTAATTAACACTAAGCTTGGTTTGAAACATCTGGCTCATATGATCAGGGGGACACACAGAATATTAAGTGTTTCCAAGGTTAATCTTTCCATACCAATTTCAAACACATACAATGAGCTTTGAATTCCACATAGCTATGTGGCATGAAACACTTAAATTTACTGAATAGATGTCATTTTTCCCCCCCCTGAAATTAACTAGTCCCTGGAACTCTACGTTAGTATAAATTTAAAGTGCAGTAAAAGAGCTAGGGAACTTGAAAAAGTGTTTTTTAAAAGAGTAGAGGATTTACATAGGAGACTCTTTTGGTTTTTAATCTAATACAACATGACTATGTAAAGAATTAAAAACTTAGATTTCTACTGAAGCATTCATCTGATTCAACATATGTTTAAATACTCTTGAAACCAGTGGGTTTTGTTCTATTGTGCAGGTTTTGGTCTTTGGAGTTGTCCTGGTTTATGGCAAATTTGGGAGAAAACCTCCAAATGGGGTCCCTCTAGAATAGAAAATTCAAGCGGCCCCTCCTCCAGCTGGTTTGGGAAAAGATTTCCTTGGAGAAAAGTGGAAAAAAACTATATTTAACAATCAAAGTATCCACAAGCAAAAAAAAAGTAATAATATGAAATAATGAAACGTCTCACTGTCCAAAGAGACGACAAACCCAGAAAGTCCCTGCAGTGGGTTAGCTCAGCTTGCTCCATCTCTCATCAGTCCCTCTGGAGCTGGAAAATGC
>VZUA01023371.1:27612-44622 GCA_013401035.1 Horornis vulcanius | reverse complement strand
ACCAAAGGAATACTGTGCCATTAGAGGTGGAAACAGGCAAAATATTGGGGATAAGCAAGAACATTTTGAGTAAGTCGGGAAATCTTGAAAAGAAAAAAGTTCCTTTTGAAGGACAAATCAGAGGAATTCTCAGCAGTAAAATGGCCTTTGTTCCATGTTTTGCTCAGTCAGTCTAATAAATAGAGAAATCATATAACTTTATTGACCAGTCACACATTTCAGTGGAGAGCTCTTGAGCAGAGTCCTGCTGTGATCATGTCACAACCAACTGTCCACAATTTGTTTGCACCATTTCCTTGCTGAAGAAATCCTCTAGAAAGGAGAAATCATAAAACAACAACAAAAATACCCATGTTATTTCTGGTCTTTAAAATCCCAGTGAGATCTGCACGGAATTGCTGCAGAAAGCATGACCAGAGGAACATGTGTGGCATGCAGAGGTCTGAAAGAATAGACTGTAGTTGGTCTCTTAATAAGGGGCCAACCAGCAAATGGCCTCTTATTCCTTGAGAAGAAATGAATTAGAGACAAAAACCATCCCTGGGGCTACAAGAGTGAGAAGAATGTATTTTTAGAAAGCCATCAGATATCTGCCATTTGNAAAACAACAACAAAAAACCCATGATATGTTCATGTAAAATCTTTGAGTAGCAAAACTAAGAAGATACATTCCTCCATAAGAAAAAGTTCACAATGAATAATTCAACTTGCTATACTAGTTACTGCAAGTCCTGCCCTAGTTAGCCAGGCTGCAGAGTGCTGAGTTAATGAAGGCTACTGCTCTGACAGGGAAGAGAAAGAACATTGTTTCAGCAGACTCACAAATACATCTCTCTATCTATATTTTAAACTTCATTAAGTGGAGTTAATAAAACTATAAAAGCATATCCTTAGTGTGCAGTACATGAGTGCTCCCATTAATTCAACTGTTGTTCCTTATGTTTAGAGTTAAGCAAATGCTTTTAACGATTTGCTAAATCCAGTCTCTGCTCCATGGACTGGAAGCTACTTTTGCATTTGTACTGCCCAAACAGTCAAGAAATGATAAAGGAACAACTCCTGAAATTATTAAGAGCTTGACCTGTCTGCATAATACTCATAATAATAACTCTTTTGTCATCAAAGAGATTCTCACTGAAGCCTGGGAGGGTGTAATTTTCTCGGGGGCCATTGTGCGTGTGATCCACAACGCTGTCTCATCAAATAATCAAGCGCTGTGCTGCCACTGGGATGTGTCAAGTTACACAAAGAAAATTATGCTTTTTGTGTGTCCATAAAACGAGAGTTCAGGGAGGCTTTTTAGGGAAGTATTAAAAAAAGAAAAAAAAGAAGAAGAAGAAATGTTTTCCATCTCCAAATGCACAGCAAAAGATGAAAAAATCCCTTTCCTTTCTCCTTAAATCTTTCTCCTTAAATAACAATGATCACAAGCAGCAGATTGTTGTGACAAAAGAGCAGAAAAAAGCACTTAAATGCACAGCTCCAAAACAGACAAAGGATAATTACAAGGTAGACATGACATAGGTGAAGTGGCTTCTGCTTTTAAGGAAAACAAGATTAAGGAAAGCAGTATGGTTCTCTTTTTTTATCCACCCAATCTAATCCCAACTCCAAGCAAGGAGTGGCACAGAGGCATCACAGTTTGGCACTGTGACCCCAGCTGAGGAAATTGCCAGAGCAAATGTTTGTGTGCCATTAGTGCGTTGTGCTGGATGTTCAACATGAGCTTCAAGAGCTTTGCTGAATTTGGGGATTTGGAGCATTTTAAGCAGGGCTTGTTTAGAGCTGGATGTTTTTAATACTGTTAGTTATTTGCAGTTAAAAAGAGGTTTGCACCAGTAGAACTCCAGTAAACCCCAGTAAATGCCCTTAGCTGTGTGCGTGCTAGTCTGGTCCTTAGCACTGTCACTCTCAACTTATTCTACTTCTCTTTTTAATATGGACAATATTTCAATTGTTGCTTTTGTCTTCTGTTAGAATTCAAGCTCTTGGCTTAGGGACTGTGTAGGTCCTATCTGCAATTATTTTCCCGTTATAGTTATTGAGGTGGAATTTAAGAAGTGTTCAGCTCCAGACCAGCTCTGCTCTGCTGTAGTCAGTGGGAGTTTTCCCATTGGTAGGGTGGGTGGGACAAGTAGGGTAGATCTTGGTGTTCCAGGAAATTTCCTCCACCACTGCAAATAACTCAGCAAGTCAATTTGGCAATGGACAAATATATTTCATAGGTTTTTTGTCCATGTTGAGTTACTGAAAGTCTTGCTTTGACTGAATCCAGGATTAGATGTTTGCATTTTTAGAGCTCTCAGATTTAGCTCTTGTTCCCGGTTACTGTAAAATCTGTAACTCTGGTGTGTGTCAGATCATCTTACTCTGCTGAGAAGCAGAGTTTGCTGCAGTGGGTGGCTGGAGAACCTGCCCCTTCAGGTCAAATCAGGGGTCACTTTTCCACCCACAAGCTGAAAAATCACTACAGCTGGGCAAATATTGCAAAAAGCATTTATCTAGGAGAGGCCACGTGTTTGCCTCAGTGACACTTGCTTTCTGCAAACATTCATGTAAGCAACCTTTTGTTTGCACAGTAAAACAAAATATTGCAGAGACCATACTCTAGCTGTGCTCTCTTTTCTGTTTGGAGAGGTCCTCCAAAGGCCTGGACTATGAAATTATATATGGACTAACGGAATAAAAACATTTGATTATCATGAATCTTCCTTGACCATCAGAAATGGAAAAGAAAATCTCAAAGTATTGGAGGATTTGTGATAGAATTATGACAGCTGGTAACTAAATTTAATATCTTTATGCTTTTTGATCTTTGTAAAATGGAGATAATACTTCCTTAATGCTAAAGGGCTGAATATGAGGATGAAATAATTTAAAACTTCGGGGTTCTCAGATTTTGAACAGGCAGGGGCTGTGTAATAGGTAGACAGATTAAAATGTTGATCAGTTAATGGACACAACAGTTAATGGATAAGTTGTTCATAGAATAAAAGAGAAAAAATTTGAGTGAAATTGGGTTTGCACTATTGGATTGCAGTGCTAGTGTCCAGCACTCTCAGTCACAGCTCCATTCTACTCCTGGAGGATGTATCTCCTTTACCTGTGGAGGACTTTTCTATTGTCAGCTCACACCCTATTCTTAATCACCATTTTGCAGAAAAACAATCTCACGTGTCCTTTCCCCAGCTCTTTACACTCTGAGCTGCTCTTGCAGTTTCTCCAGTTTGTGTTGTGCAGGGATGGCTGCTATCCTGCCTGTCTTTGACTCTGTCTCCTCACATGTGGCCTCCCTCTGCTTCCCTCTCAGTTCTGTGTGTTCTGAGGACGTGCACACTTCACTTTCCATCCCCCTCTCGGGTGGGTCACTGATGCATGAACAAGCCCCCACCTCTGCTCCCAGAGGCACTCCACTTCTCACCTCTCACCGTTACCCCATCTGTATCCATTTATCACCACTTTCCAACTTGTCTAACCTCGGTTACTGAGCCATTCTTTTTTGTAGCCAATTGAGAATTTCACTATCAATGCCAGACTTATTAACCCTAAGTCTTTTATGCGGTATTGTATGGAGGAAAAAGAAAAAAAAAAACCTTGTGGAAGTCCAAGTCAATTATGTCTGCTGCTTCAGCCCTGTCAGCTCTCATCGTCACCTCCACTCCAAGGAGTTAATCATATTTGCTGAGGATGACCTACTCTTCATAAATGGATTCTGCTGGCTGCCCTTGCTTAGCATCCCATTGCAAGAGCCCGTGTGGCATCTATAATCTTTCCCAACACTGAGGGTTATGGTGTAATAACTCTCTAATTTTGTCATTCCTCCAGCCAGCTGCCCCCATGTACCATAAGTTTTGTCACCAACAGCTGTGATTGAGAGCGATTTCTCCCCAAAAGGACTGTACCAAAATGACAGCCCCTGTAATAGGCACAAGCACACAGCAGAAGGTGGCAGCTGATGAGCTGCTGGACTTGCAGAGAGAAAGAGTGGAGAGATTTGCAGGCAGCCAGAGTGAGCGAGAAGATGCTGGGCCAGGAGCAGAGCTGGGAACAGAGCTGGCTTCTCTGATGTCCTTGGGCCTTCTCTGCCTCTGACTATTTTTATCTGGGAGCCTCTTGGCACTGGTGTCCTCCAGCACAGGAGCAAAAGGTACACGGCTGGCTGTGTGCCAGTGGGGTGTTTGTGTTAACAAAGGCTAATCAGGCAGCAGATTGGAAAAGCAGAGCTGACACGCGTGATGAACGCACGCCGGGGCACAGCCCGATCGTATGCAGTGAAATGTGTCAATCCAAGTCATAACAAAAAACAAGGAAAGGAAGGCCTGACAGGGAGGGTGGGATCCCCCTCAGAGAGGGTGAGCTGTCTGTGCCAGTGCCCACAGGCTGGGCTGCTCCTGGTGTCAGGGGAAGGAGACACGTGTCCCCAGAGGATGACCCGCCACCCGTCACAGGCACCCAGCTTAGGGTGACCTGTCCTCCAAAGGGGCATGTCTTCATCTTCTCCTGATGAAGCAGCTGTGGTGGCTGATTTTTTGGTGGCATTC
Source organism: Horornis vulcanius (assembly GCA_013401035.1). NCBI lineage: Eukaryota > Metazoa > Chordata > Aves > Passeriformes > Scotocercidae > Horornis > Horornis vulcanius. Next base: position 40,081 of record VZUA01023371.1, on the reverse strand, counting down.
TAATGCTGGGAGAAGGCAGAAAAGCTTTTCTAATTGTGTGGCTGGATGTAGTCAAATGCTCTTTCAGATTTCTCAGAGTAGCTCAAGCTTCTCGTCCCCACCCCACAGCACATGCAGGACAGAATGTCCCAAGGCTCCTCAGGCAAAGAAGGGAGCAGTGCTGCCTGTGGATTATGATAATTGCATCAGGGGAGGTGCTAGACTGAGCTTTGTATTTTTACTCCCATGCTACCCAGAGCTTCAGACAGTGCACTAAGGCCGTGGCCTTGAGGAACAGGGAATCCCTACTCAGCCACAGCATCCAGCAAAGGAAATCAACCTGGAACTCCTACAATGAGAGTCCCTTCAGTAACAACTGAATACATGCTCTGGAGTGTCATGCTGAAAAGAGATGAGGCTAATTGCCATATGAATAGACACCAGGTAGAGGTGATATTTTTTAGACTGCTGTCTAAAACATGGAGGGTTTATACTCATTATCTATAATTATTTTTCAGAATTGCAGCCAAACCCACGTTGTGGTACAGCAACAATAACTGCAGGCTGAAAAGTCATATCAAAGGAAACTGAGCTTAAACTCCTTCCAATAAGGAAAAAAAGAGGGTTGTAATGGTAATCCTTGCACATCTTTGTCTTCAATGAGAATATTTTTTATATCAAAACAGTAATTCTGACACAAAGACTGTTAAATGTCACTTCTTGCTAGTTAGTCATGAAGTTGTCCTTAATATGAGCAGGTATTTCAAGTACTACATAAATGTCACTCCACCAACACAACTTCTCTTGTGTATCTAGACCTGTATCTAATTGTTGCATTGTACCAGTAGCAGCATAATAATTAGATTCTCATTGTAAAACGAGGAAAAGTTCACTGTAATTCGTGGGGTCAGATCTAAATAAAATACTCCAATTTCATCAAAAATAGCATGGATCTACTTTGCTCTGTGTTAACTAAGATCCTGACACCTCAAAAGATCTTCATAGAGTATGTGAAATCTGGGCTTCACAACTTCTCTATTCCTAATGACACAGATTAGGAGGCTTGTGCTTAAAACTTTTGTGTTGGTTTTGGTTTATATATCTCCTCTTCTCCACTCCTAGTAACTGAATTCTAAGTAAAACTCTTTTTTCCTTTTTCTTTATTTCCCCCCTCATTTCTCCATCTGCCTGTAGTTAAATGTAGAAGCCATATGAAGTCTGTGTTGCCTTTCTTGTGTTTTCACAGCAGACTGTTACTGCAAGGGAAGCTTCCATGAGGAGCCAGGGACCATGCACTGCATTAGCATCTGAGCAGGCAGTGCAAAAAATCAGATCTGATTCTGCCTGTGGAAGATAAATGAGCCAGAGTCCCCAATGCCCAAGATTTGGTCATCTCTTTATGAGTTCTGAAGTACCTATTAGCAGCTTTGATGAGTGCTAGGGGAGATGAAGTCTACCTTGAACAATGTTAGAAAGCTGAATCAAATAACTTGAAATCTCCCAGAGGGAGAAACAGCCTGAACTGGTTATAGGTTTATATGAACACTCTGATGGTGGGGGAAAAAAGGAGCATTTTTTCCTTGAAGAGAAACCTCCCAAGGATTCACTCTTATCTATAAGAGCTACTTCTCCATCAACATTTTATAGATGTGGTTAGGCAGATTTGTTGAAGAATTTATTCTTATTCTGTGTCTTTTCCACCGAGAGGTACAACATGCTAAGATGAAGCAGGTGAAAATGAACTTCTCATGTGCCTGCCAAGGCCTGTTCAGGGTGGCTCTGAGGAATATTTCAGGACAGTATGTCATTCCAAAGCACTACACAGGCAAGGAATGTGGATCCTATGCTCATGTGTGGGTTTCTGGACATAAAAGAATATAAGCACACAGTTAAAAATTAGTTACTCTGACTTAGCAAGTCACCCTGTGTCAGTGCAGCCACAGGAACTGCTTTTGGATCTGTTTTTAGCAAAGCAGGACTTCTGAAAGTGCATTTAAGCTTCCAGCTGGGCTTCTGCTTATTCTTCATAAGATATGAGCTCATCTTCACTGATAACAGACCCTAAAAGCCATTTGCATACCTGTGCCCCAAATCTCTCTGCACCAGGCACTTCAGAATTGGAGTTCAGCACTCCTAAAGTTTATTGGGATTTTTTTTATCTGTGTTTCTGATAAATTGATCTCATAGATTTTTTTTACCAGTCTTTGGCAGAGGTGGCTGTGGCAGAGAAGTGACGACACAGAGGCAGGGACAGGCACTCTGTGCCCTGCCTTAGGCCTCATGGGTGGGCCACACACCTCTCCAGCATTTTCCTGCTCACCTTTTCACTGCAGGACTGGGAAGAGCAAGGTCCTCTGAGCTCGAGCCTACAGCTGGGTGGGAGAGAGGAAGAACTGCTGCATCCTTTTCTTGTGGGAGAAGTGGAGCCATGGTGGAACTATTACCTGCCCACTGTCACTGCAGAAGCCTGTGGTGCAGCCAGCCACGATTTTCTATTCCCAGTAAAGTGGGACCAGAGGAGAGGGAATCCTTTGTTCTGCAAGCAGTTGTCTCCATGACTGTCCCTGTACTTAGTTTGAAAGAAAGGCCAAAAGGAATGAGCTGGGAGGAGCTGATGTTTTTAGAGTGGATGAAGACATGGAGCACACTGCTATCAATGCCCTAACTCTGCTTGCATCGGGGATGCTCCAAATCCAGCCAATTTGCTGGCAGATAACAACTCTCTCATCCCCCTCTATCACAGCTTGCATAGTCACTTGAGGCCTTTCCTTAAAATCTTGGTCTGGGAGTATGAACTGAGATCCAGCTGAACTCAGTTCATTTTCTTTTTAATGCATTCAGTGGATGCTCTGAAGCAGATTTTGATGCCAGACATCTGTGCTGCTTGCACGCACACAGGAAAGGCTTGTTCTGTCATGACAGAGCTTAGAGCAGGATTATTTGTGTCTGATAGTGATGCTTGGTAGCAACTCCTGAAGCCTTGAACATTGCAGAGCATCAGAGGCTGTCACTGTCAGTGCTTTCTTCACTGCAGGGAGCAGTGTAAGTAATGTTCAGCCTAATTTAGAAGAAAAATGAGTTGGATTTGCAGCAAGAGTGATTTTTCTGCAGTAGCCAGTGAAGTGGAACCCCAGGCAGCAGTGAGGAGATCCCATGTGGGGCTGTGGGTAGTGACTGAGGGGCTTAGGAAGGAAGAAGGTTGTACCTGAAGGGCAGCCAAAGGGTGGGTGATGGCAGCAGATCCCTTGGCAGCAGCCTTTGGGGTCAGGACTGTGCATATGGGGAAATGGTTCATGTAGTTAGTTAGCTGGTTGTTTCTGGGTGCAGGATAGTCCATCCAAAAGCTTTTACACTAAATCCCTTAGAGGGTCTTTGAGCTTCCCCTTTGCTCAGTGTTTTCATAACAGGTGCTGGTTTGTGCTCTCCCTCTGGGTTGGGGTGGGACAAGTTGAGTGCTGACACCATAATCCTGTGAGTCTATTTTGACTTGAAGAAAAAGAATCAGCCAATAAAAAGAAATTTCAGCTTCAGAAGAGGCCAGCTTTGCCTTCCCCTGTTCTCATTGCATGGAGCAAATGGTCAGTGATGTGTTGAACTTAAAGCCCAGACCAAGAACTTCAGGTATATAAGATGATTTGAATGAAAAGCTTGGGATCCTTACTGCTCCACTTCCCCTGGGAACAAAAGAACTTTAGAAGCACGAGGGGAAACCAGAAAAGCTTAGTTAAGCCCTAATGATTGCTGAAGGAAACCAGTAAAGCTAAAAAAGGAAACAAGCCCCAGTATAAACCTACCCACCCTGCCTGACCTGAGGAGGTTACTTGGTGGGCTGTGGTTTTGAATGCCTACAGCTCACAAAGACCCCCTCCTCCTCTCCTGCCCCCACACCCATGGTGGTGCAGGGTTTGCAGGGCAGAGGAACTGCTCAGCAGGAAAGGAATTTTCCCACTAGGCATTAACCAAGGAGGAAAACTGATCACAGGGTTTCCCACAAGTGAGGCAATGCAAAAATAACTAACACAAACATCCCAAACCACTCAAAATCATGGTCCTTTCTTGGCACCTGCTGCCTGCACAGGATGTCCCTCACAACTGAGGCCTCAGCTCTTTAGCCCTATGAGAATTTTGAGGCAGTGTCACATAGGCACTGGCAAAACCCAGAGCAGGGATGCAGCAGGGGAGAGCAGCAGGCACTGTGATGGTGTGCAAGAAGTGCAGCCTGGTGGGAGTCAGCTGCACAGCAGAAGGTACCAGGTCCTGTCCAGCTGGAGTCTGTCCAGTTGAAGCAGTGTGAGCCCTTTCCTGGACTCTATCACTACTTAGCACCTACAGCAATCAAGGGCTGCAGTGCTGGCCCCAGGACCAGAAGCTCTCTCATGGTGCAAAGCCACCTGGAGCTGCTTGGTTGTGTCCTGTGTTACCCACCCTGATGTCCCATCCTCTGCTCAGCACTCGCCACAGGCTGGAATCTCACTTGTCCTGAAGGGCTCAAGGATGGATTCTCTTCCTTTTCTTCTTTGTCTGCATTTGACTGAAGAGTGATGAAGGCAAGAAAATCCTGCAGAGCCTACTCTAAACCTGTACTACACAGGAGAGTGCAAGAAGGAAAGGTTTATGGATGCAGTGGTAGATGTCTAATCCTCTATTTTTTTCTATTTTTCCACAGAAAAGCCACATGGGGTCCCTAAACTTTTGAGCTGCCTCAAGCAGCTTTTATCAGCCCTCCTTTGCCTGCTTGGCTCACGTGTATGCCAGATGTTGGTTTGAAGGGTATAGGGAGGCTGCTAATTCTTGAGCCTGATGGTGTGGGGTCTCTCCATCCACCACTTCTGCATATTTAACTGTTGCCTTGGGTTCCTCAACTGCTCTTGGGATTAAACTGTCATTAATCTGTGTGCTCTACACATCTCTTCCAAGAGTATTCTTATTTTCCAAAGAGAAACTTTATCAGAAGGCATCTCATGTACCTTCTCCACAAAAGCACTGTTTTTCCATACCGTGGTTACCCCAGAATTCAGAATTCCTCCAGGACAGAAGGTTGATGAGTAGTTCCAGATCAACATCCAGCAGCCTTCCCAAACCTCCCCAAAATCAGGGTGTAATAACAAGTTCAAGTAGATCCCACTCATCCTTGTGTGATTGTAACTCTTCAGGGTGTTATCCCAGCTTTGTTATCATTAAGGCAAAGCTGCAGATTTTGCAGGTAGACAATGCCTCAGGCATAGTGCCAGCAGCCAGAGGATTTTAGTAAAGTAAAGAAGTACAGATCAAATATTGTTATCAGCTGCTCTAAATAAGAGTTATGATCCTTTGGGCTCCTCAGACACAAGAAACTGAATGCTCCTTTGGGTTTTTACACCTGGGTCTCCCTAAGACAAGAGAATTCTTGGAATAAATGCAACTTGTCTGACATACAGAGAGACAGAGCTGTAGGGAAATTATTTCTCTGCTACATTATTCAGGGTACAAGGCTCACACTTGAAGCTTACTAGTATTAGCAAGGCCCTGAGCAACAGGGGTTTGTTTTTGTATTAAAAAAATGCTTTCTTTCCTTTTCCCCCCACCTCCTTCTGTTTCTCACTCTTTCTGCCCTCTCCCTTTGCTTCTTTGTTTTTTATTTTCGGTCCACTCTCTCTCATTTTAGTTGATAAACAGAAAAGGCAGCAGCACTGGAACAGTCAGTGCATTGTCAGGGGGGCTGCCTTAATCCCCTGAAGTCCCTGAGGAATAGAAGGGCTGTGTTAAGTGGGCTTCAAAGGCAGAAGGTGGAATGAGGTGTGATAGGAAACCAGCTCTTACTAACTGGTTCACTTCAGGCTAGCTTTAAATAAATTGCAGCTCTGAGCTGCTTGGACATTGACAAGAGGGCTGCGATATTTGTGGCTGCACTACAGAGAATTTCAGCCTTTTAAAGCAGGAATGGGAATAACCTGAAAGGACTTAAAGATGTGAAATTGTAAAGCAAAAAAACAAAACAAGCCTCTCAGTGTGGAGGCTCCCTGGGCTTGTTTCTGGATTGCTTCTCCCACAGACAAACTTTACCTGTCTCTTACAAAAACACATCCTGCATTCCTTGTTGCTTCCTCTTGGTTTGGGGAGTGGCTGAGCTCTTTGGCAGCAGCTTTGGGAAGTGCCACAGATGCATTTTCCGGAAGAACTCAGGATAATGGGAACTGAGTTTTGGAGAAACTGCTATTTAGCAGAAATTCAGGAGTTACCAGAATATGCCCCTCTGAAAGAAACCCCAACTGACTCCACGCTGGCTGCTGTGAAGGGAAACTCTCAGTCCTGGAGTGCAAACTGAGCACTGCCAAAGCAGGATGTGGAACCTTCAGGGATCATTGGGGTCTCCTCATCAGCTCCCATTATCACCAAGGATATTTGTGGATGTAAAACTGCACCCAGTTTATCTGAGCCTGTCACACCAGGCTGTGGCCTCATTTTTTTGTCCATTCAAGCTGAGTCAAATCTTCAGTACAGGTTATTCCCAGCAGACTCCTAAGAGCGTGGATCAGGCTCCTACTCTCCAAGACTTTAGTCACAGTTTGGGTATTAAATTTTCTCTTCTATGCTCCCAGCTGCTTCTCCATCCTTAATCACCAACAATCGAGATGCAGATTATTATAGATGTTGGCACAATTGCTGGATCACTGATATAAACCAACAGAGAGCACAATGGGATGGTGTAGATTTATATCAGATAAGGCTATTTTATGAAGGTGACTGTCCAGAGTCGAAGTTCATCAACAGCTTCTACATGTGTAGAAGTCTGGAATGGAGAAAATAATTTATTTAGTCAAATAACATTTGTGTTTGCAACTCTGGCAGTTGGAATATCTTCATTTTTAATAAATTTGACTTAGAAATATGTTGATGGAGGTGAAGAGATCTCCCCCACATCAGTAAAGATGGCTTGGTAGCGATTCACTTGGGTGACAAGTGTTCTATATTGCATTTTCCTGCCTCTGCTTGGAGGAATATGGATGATGGGGAACCCTTGAGAGCAGCTACACCCACATCTGCTCCAACAAGATCAGCAGAAACAGGTCTGTCCACAACTTTCATACAAATTATATCCGACCCTCTGTCTCCAGCAGCATTTGTTTAGGATGAAGTAATAAAATCCCCATAGGAGGAGTAGGAATAATCAGCTTAAATGATGGTGGAAACAACCTAAATTGCTACCGCAGCTTGGAAGGGTGGAATATGGTTTTAGCTGTAAGACAGCTTTTCATTGCTCTGATAGGATAAAGGGGCCTTAAGGTAAACACAGTTGTAACTTCTGTCTCCTCAAGGGCTGATTTGCATTCAAAATGGTGCAAATAAGCTGCTTGGGTGATTGACAAGCCAGTTTCTACCCAGTGAAGAGCACTATGTAATTTGTGTACTCTCATCTCTCCAACCACAGCCACCCTTCATTTTGGCAGCGTCCCTTTAGGGGCCACTCTGAGCCAGCACTGGTCAAAGCAAACCCCAGCAAACACAGAGCCTGGGCACGAGGGGAAGGGCAAGGAGCAGAGCAGGGAGCTGAGTAAACACCACGGGAAAGAATGCAAAGCCCGGAGCAGGCATTCCTGCTGGATTCTCACAAGATGTGGGGCTGTGTCCCGCACATCCGCTGCGCTTCCCGTCACGGCTCGCCTCCCTCACATACAGGGCATTGTCAGCAGGGCTCTGACTCAAAGGGAGCTGAAGCCACACCAGGGTTCAACCAAAGACCAGCAGGAGTCAGTGAAAACAGGGGGAGCTGGCAAACCCAGCCCTGGCAGGAAAGCCGAACTCACCTTCTGCAGGGCCAGGCTCTGTGTAAATCTCAGGACTCCAGATCTCCCTTCTACGGCAGGATTGGTCTTTTTTCCACAGCTCTTCATGCATCCCTGTGCAGTGGGAAGGCTGCTGGGAGGGGTGAGTGCAGCCTGCTGAGCAGCACCCACTCGTGCCATTCCCAAGAAGATGGGGCAGGAGGCTCCCAGAGGGCAGAACTGGCTGAAAGGATAAAGCCAAGCCATGTGCCACGAGCAGTTCCTCACAGGATGCAGGACTGGAGGATACCCTCCAAAATACCCTAATTAAAAAGTAGCTTCAAATGGCAAGGAAAAGTTTCAGCTTTTATGGTTTTTTTTTTTGTTTGTTTTTTTTTTTGGCGAGAGAAACAGAGAATATCTATCTATCTATCTATCTATCTATCTATCTATCTATCTATCTATCTATCCATCCATCCATCCATCCATCCATCCATCCTCCATCCATATCCATCCCTCCATCCATTTCCATGGATATATATGTAGATACATAATTATATAGATGTATGTACAGGTATATTTTGTGAACACATCAAAGATTGAGCTACCCAGCTATTGCTGAACCTGCAGCTCCAAGGAGAAGCGTGGTGGCCAGCATAGACCTGCAGGTGTGAGCAAACCAAAGGAGAGGAAAGTCAGAGCTGCAGGGAAATGCTGCCAGGGGAAGGGGCAGATAAGGAGGGGCCATGATCCTGCCAGTTCTAGTCCATGCCCTGCTCTGTCCCTGGGGAAATGCAGATGGATGCCATCCCATTCAGGTCAAATTGCAAGGTACAACCAACCCCAAAGACACCCATACCTCAGGGCTGTACCTGCCCAATGCCTGCCTCTCAGACACTGAGTCAGCACTGCTGCTGGAGGAGGGTGAATGTTAATGACAAAGAGGAGCAAAGTCCCAGAGCTGTGTTATCAGTGTGGATGTATCCTTCCTGCCTGGATGCTGCCAGCTGGCAGGGCTCCATCCCCCAGCCATGGCCTTGCAGTTATGCCACAGTGCGGCCTTGCTGGCTCTGCTGAAAGCTGCTAAGGCAGTCACTGACCAAGAACAGCAAAGCTGTGTCTCTCATGGAGAGCTCCTGGTGATAATTCCCACTGACTTTGTGCTAACCGTTCCAAGTTTTTAATATGTTATAAGAAAACGAAACAAGAAAGGAATCCCAGGGTAAATGGATGGATAGAAATCCAATAGGCCAAATGCACCACTGACATTTAAAACACTACCTAATCTAACCCAAATATTCATACTTGGGGTGTCTAATGTGTGTATGATGGCAGCTGCAATGAAAGGGGACAGTTACCAACACTGTCCCCATGACATTGGAGACCTGAATTGTATCAAGAGCAATTCCAGTTCAGGGCAGTTTCAGGTGGATGAAAGAGTTTTCTCTTTTCAACCTTTTCCAAAATTTCCTGTCTCCTAAAATCAAGCCGTTGAAAGACATGCTTCAGAAATCCACAGAAGCATTGATTCCTTTGAGAACGCAACTGGAAATTCAACTTTGGGCACAGGCTGTCCCAGTTCACTCCAGTCACTGCCTGGGAGGAGCACTGGGGTGCACTATGGGGTGTTTGGCTCCCATTGCCTCGATCAGCTAGAGCACAGGAGGGGCTTCCACCTTTAGGCCCTTTCAGCTTCCACTGGTAGAGCAGGATGGATGAGGGTTGATGACCAAGCCTCTCTGCCTGCAGACAAGGGCTCGGTGCTGCATCTTGAGCAAATTGTTGATGTTTCCACAGCTCAGACTGGGAAAGCTCCTCCATTAACTGGGAGCATTAGCAGTTTCCAGATGAAGAACTTTTTGGAGGTTACTGACACCACGTGCTGTGGTCAGGGAAGGTCCTTCTATCATCTGCCTCTGGAGCAATTATTGTATTTAATTTTCTAAGCTTTTAATCTTTTTAATCTTGCACTGAGAGGTTGATCCTTCTGCTATTGAAGTCAGTGGCAGTTTGGTGATGGACTTGAATGAAGCCTGAGTCAGGACCAGAATTACCTTCAGGTCAAGGGTTGGATAATGCTATAAGTGATAAAGAATGTGAATGGGAAAGAGAAAGGTTGGTGAGTGGGCTGAACATTTCCTAAACAGGTTTGCTTCATGCTTTTGAAATTGCAAAGGTTTTACTTTGCATAAACCACAAGTAATTTCCCATTTGGATGTATAAAATTTATTAGTCCTTAAAACCAGATTTGCAATTGATCACAGAGCTCCCCCTCCATTCATAATAAATCCATTTTCACTGAAATTGAAGTGATGCAGAAGGCAACCACCCCGTGTCCATTTTCAGTTATTTAGTTCCTAGACTAATCAGCAGCAACTTGAGAGTTTAAGGTTTATGACATAACAAAAATTAAACATATCCTTTTCTCAGACGATTGTTCTGGAGAGGGTAATTACACAAATACAGTCTAAGCTTATTATCTTTCTTTTTCTTTTTTCTTATGCTATCTTCCCTCCCCCTCTTCCTTTTTACAGTACTACAGTCCCTACACGTGTTTAGTGAAGCTGAAAATGATATTTTGATAATGGGCACACAATGAACATGTAAGAGGACTAGCTGACAATGTGAGACTTTGTTAAGGAAAAGAGGATACAATGAATAGCTATAATTGGANGGAAGGCTGCATCTTAATGCTTCTCAGGTTTCCTTCTCTATTTATACAACACTGTGGAGGTCAAACCTAAAGTTAGGTCTTTCCTGGTGATGTCTAATGAAACTTAGGTCACTAAAGAATTTGTTGAGGACCTTTTAGCCTACAGGTATTCTGCCTGAAAGAGATTCTGTCTTGCTTTTTGTGGGTGTTCTCCTCCATTCTAAAATTTGCAAATGAAAAATTAAATAAAAGTATCAAAAATGCTTGCATATCCCTGGCTAATATCATTTGTATTCCAGTAATATCTAGGAGTCTTGGTCTGGGACAGTGCTGGACAAAGAGCTGTGTAAACACATAAATACAGATAATTCCAATCTGCAGAAGTTTACAATCTATTTCTTATAAAACTTTATTTTAACTTTAAAGTGGCAATAAGACTGTTTATCCTCATGACTTCAAGAGGGCTGTTCTCACGCAAATTTGCCTGAAAAATTAGAAACACTTCCCAGTGAAGCAAAAGTCCTGTGGTTTTCATTCCAACAGTTTGTCAGAGCTGGCTGCTCCCAGGGATGACACATCTGTTGCAATCCCCTTGGTTTTCACAGGTTTTCCCAACAGGAGCAGCAAGCCCAGTTTTTCACTGCTCCCTGTCCCCATCTCTGCCCCTCTTAGACAGGGACATCCTGGCACCAGCTTGGCCTGGGGCCACTGCTATTGGGGTGACAAAATCCAGCTCCAGCCACGTTTCTGAGGAACCCTGAAGCTGCTGGGAAGGTTGGTGCCTGGATTTGCTGTGCTCAGTAGCTGTGTTAAGCTCCTGCCCAAGCACCTCTAGAGCAGATAAACAAAGATTTTCTGTGTCTGAGAGGAGGGAACACACCATGAAGCAAGGAACTATTAATGTTCCTGCTGATTGTGAGCCTGGGGAGCAGGTGCAGGGCAAGGAGAGGAAGAGAGGGAAAGTTTTCTCCTTAAGCAGCAGCAAAGCAGCAGCATTTTGCCTTATTGCTGAGTTGCTTTTCACTAGAATAGTCTGCAAAGGAAACCCAGGCTTCAATACCTCCATTTCCTTAATGGCAGAGAAATCCTGAGATGAGTTATTCAGTGTCCACATCCTTCCTGTTGTATGCATCCTGTCCACAGCAAAGGAGGCTTCTTAATGAAATGTTTTTGGTTTTTTTTTTTTTTTCTTGTCCCCTCTTTCCCTCTGCACTACATGTTGTAATTCACCTCTTGTGTCTGCCCAGAGAGGAAGAAGAGGAGGCACACCTGGTTCCACAGTCCATCAAGCTCAGAAATGCCATTCATGAGGGCCAGCACCTTGTGCCTTAAAGATTTAGCATCTGGATGGCCAGTGTGGGACATTTGAGAGGAAGCTGATATGCTCTGCAGGCCAGGGGCACTGAAGTTGAGATTATTTCTGTTCTGCCACTGCTATTGAAGAGAATGAACCAAATTCCACTCTCAGATTTCCCTGGCAAAGAAAATACTTAAACCTACTGTCTCCAGAGGAGGTTTGCTGCTAGAACAAAGTGCTGTGCTGCTGTTCCCTTTCATCACTTTTTTCCCCAGTTTTTTCCCCATATTTATTTAATATGACCCATATTGTGACAGAAACTCTTTGTGTTGACACAATAGCAGTAAGACTACACACTACAGAGAGGGAAAAGCAATTTTTTTTTTGTTTTGTTTTGTTTTGTTTTTGTTACAAATATGCTGGGTATGAGATGGTTTCCATGCTCAGACATAAGGCCATGGCTGTCTAAAGAGCAGAGCAGGCAAGACCTTTTAATAAACTCACCCATTACATCCAATTAAATATCTTCAGAAGATGAGAACACTTACAAGAACCGATAACCACATGAAAAGGGAAGGCATGTTGAAAAACCCCCAACTTGCTGATCTTCAATAATCAGGCTTTTCTTATTTCTAATGTAGTGCTATATTACCACATATGGTTCCACAAGCAGTGTTGGGAAGCTCTCTCTGAACACAGCTCTTTTACAAGCTTGTAATAACACCAGATGTCTGTGTGGTGAGAGGGAGGAAGGGGCTGCAATCGAAATGGGAATTGGACCCTGTGGACTACTTGAGC
>VZUA01023371.1:7982-22304 GCA_013401035.1 Horornis vulcanius | reverse complement strand
GCGGATAGGAAAAACTGTTTCCTGCCCACCTCTCTTGGCAAACCACTTTGTTTCTGTTTGCTGCTGAAACTTGAAAAAGCAACAGGCAATGGCTGGATCAGAGTTGTTCTTCCAGTGAGTGAGAAATCCTCCCAGGATACAGATTTGTTCAGTAGCACGTTCATGGCCATGGGAATGTTTTGAAAGGTGAGGTTTCTGTAATAACTCCTGTGGCTTCTTCGCTGTGGGAAGGTAAAGGAGCGATAAACATGCCCTCTAAATCCCTTTCCACATTTGTGTTTGCTCTTCTGCTCTTCTGCTGGAAGAAAACATTTGTCTGAGTGATTTTCAAGTAGGAAATGGCTGTGCTGTTACAGCAGTGTGGCTGTGGAGGCTTGCAGGGAGGTTTGGGTACTCTCCACCTTCCACAATGTCTTTACTTTCTTTCTCCCATGAGGAAGAATTCCTATAATAAATGCAGATTGAAAACCATACCAAATCACCTTTTCTGAATAAATCTAGAGGACCCATGGACCCTGTGTCCAGAGGAAGTGACCTCAAACCAGAACTCTGTCTCAACTCTGCAGGAGAAAGCTGAACTCAGGTGTTGTAAAAATCTCAACAAAGTGATTATCTCTAAATCCAGAGCTACTTTGGAACCAAACCCAAATGTCTCTTTTCCTTGCCCTGCAGTGACTGAAAAAGGGTGACCTTTGTACTTAGTTGCTCCTCACTAGCACAACATCCAAACATTTCACAGCTCCCATTAGGGAAAGGAGAACAAAACCTTGTCACATGCCTGGAGGTTTGATTTGGCATCTACCATCACAGTGAGTAAAGGCAACGGCCACAGTCACCTTGGGAAAGGAACAATATCCAAATGTAACAAAAGCAATAAAACAGTGATTTTCAGAGAGGAAGAAACAATATTGGGGCAGAGCAGGAAAGGAAAGAGCAATGCAGTCCTTTGAGGTCTCTTGTCTCCCTAAAGAAAGTGAAGAGACAAGGCTCTCTCCCCTGACCCAGGAAGATCTCCTTGAGGAGACCTTTGACCTAATGTCAAACCCCTGCAGAGCTCAGTGCTGAGACATCCACAGTTCTGATCCAGGGCTTGATCCTCAGGTTGTAAGTCAACTGCACAAGACACAATTCTGATCTGTTTATTTGCAGACCAGGCCTGGAAACACTCATCTCCTCAGACGAGGCTGTTCAATGCCAGTTTGTGTTCTCAGGACACTTGGGAAAGGTGGATCTGGGCAGCACACAGAATCCTGGGTGAGGAAGGGCTTCCTTCATCAAATGGAGCTTGACACTGACCTGGCTGGCTGGGAAATCAGGGCCAGTTCCCATTTGAGAGCTGATCTTATCAGCAGAGCCCTGCCAGGAGATGAAAGGACTCCCTGCTTTAGCGGGTGGTTTAATTCCTCATTCCCCAGAACCAGCTCATGTGCTCGCCTTTGTTCTCCTCTGCCCCCACAAGTGCAGGGAGGATAAAACCCAGAAATATTTTGAATTAAGAGGGGACTTATTTTTTCTCTCTTGCCATCCCATGCTTTCAGACCGGGGTGGGGTGGGGGGAGAAAGGAAGGAGGGATGCAGGGTGTCAACAACAATAAGCAGGAGGGGAAAAGATGCCTGGCACAGGGAGAGTTCAGTCTGGGACAGTTTGATCTCTCCCAGAGCACTCTCAGTGCTTGAAGATCAGTGCTTTTGACACGTTTCTCCGGCTGCTGAATGAGAGGATTTACTTGGGTGAAATTTAGGCCCGAGGGGAACATGAAAATCATATTCATAATTTGAAGTGACATGTGATTCAGGATTAAAAAGCTGGCTGGCAGAGAAAAGAGCTGAGGTTATCCTTTTGAGCCGTGCTAATGCAGAAAACTGTGTTTTTAATCCTGTTTTAAAAAGGCCTAGAAGGTTTCCAGCTGGGGCAGTTAGAATATAAAGGAGCAGTAAAGATGAGGAATCCCTTTTACAAAAGGAGGGGAGAAAAAACCCAAAACAACAACAAAAGATCAAGATCTGCTTTTGTTTTTCTCTGATAGCAAGTGGCTGAAAGCCAACACAGGAGATTTTTTTAACTACCCTTCCTTTGTCTGATTCTTGAAAACACCACAAGCAGCAAGAGTGATCAGTGGGAGAAGGCAGAGGTGACTGTTAGAGGTGGTAAAGGGGAGGCTCCTATGGGCTGGGATTGCAGTTTCCCTCAATTTGTGTATTTCTCTGGGGAACTGAGGATCCAGGAGTAGCTTCTCCCTTTCTGCCACTGCCCAGAAGCCTCTTGTCCCTTGTATTGAGGACAGAGCAGAAAAGTGCCCCCATCCCCCCTGGTTTAGGGTTGTGTAATTAATCTCTGCTCCTTCTCTTGTCACTTTTCCCAAGAGCCTCTCAATGTAGCACAAGAGTGAGCTGACATCACTTCTTTTTGTTCTTATTATGCTAATTTCAAGGTTTTAGTTTATCTTCTTCTAGATTCTTATTTGTATTTTTCTCTACAATTATTGGCTGCCCTTCCTTCTATTCTGATAATTTTATTTGACTTTATCAGAGTAATACTCAGCATTTTGAGGCACGAACTCACTTTTCAGTATAGATGTTTCAAACATAGTAAATGGAAGTTCAGATTGCAACCAGTATCTTAAAACATCAATTTACAAAGTTAGCAAAATGCTTCTTGAAGTAATGTGCAGGATGAACAGCAAGTTGCAGGCTTATCAATTAACATGCTAGAAATGTGTTTTTCCCATATTTACCTCAATAGTTTCTGAAAAGTTTACCTAACTTTAGCTAAATTGTACTTCACAAGGGAAACTTCAGGGTTAGTTGAAATATTTTGTTATGATACACTTGAGTTGATTTGCTTGAGATTTTTTGGAGGGCTTTTTATCTTTTACTGTTTCACCTAAACTTCATTTTAAAACATAAATATGAATGAAATGAAGTGAAAAAGCAAAGTCACTGTACTCCAAAAAATGTCACATTATTTTCCTGGTTTTTGTAGTGGAGTTTCATTCTTTCTTCTCCTCCAAAGATTTTAATTGAAATATAACATTTTAATAAAAATCAACACCACCAAAACTTCTGTCCAGAAACTCTGTTCAGAGCTGGTCACTGGTACACTGGAACAGATCACATTCAACTTCCCTGTTCCTCAAGGTCCAAGGTATTACCCACACTTCTTTTCTCCCCCCTGAAAAACTTCTCAGCCCAAAAGAAATGATCCAAAGCTGGAGGAAGTCAATGAGAGCTCTTCTATGTATTGACTTTGGGTTTGGGGAAAGCTCTGGATCAATAAGGTGCTATTATTAATCTAATAACCTATATATAGAATTTAAGTGTGCCCTCATATTAGCTGTTTAAATCATGGTGTGGAATTCAGCTGAAGGTTATTCCATGACATTTTCATGTCTGAAAAGGAATACTCACTATTGCTATCCCTTGCTCACCCTGTTGAGGCAGACACAGCCTCTCTGTCCAGCATCACCACTGGATGATGCAGCCCCATCATGTTGGCTTCTTCAAATCCTCCTGATAAACAGGAATCTGAAGGAGAAAACAAAAAGATTAAGGGCTGCAGGGACCTAACCTTAGGATATGATCTGGCCTAAAAAAAACCTTCTCAAAAGAGTGAGCTTTGTGGGATGCTTCTGTTGCTGTGCCCACACTGAGGGCAGGGGGAAGCTACACCAGCACCTAAACCTCTGTCCCAGCACTGTTTCCACTTGTGAGCTGAACATATCTGCTACCAGAACATGAAGAGACCATAAACACGAAACACAATGATGCTATTTCTTACTGAGACACTTTTCAGAGCAGAAGAGCACTTTCAGTGTGACAGATCTGGCTGCAGGCCAGCGCATGACACGATCCTCCAGGGAGCTTCGTTACCATTCCTGGGTACACTTAGAGTACATTGTGCATATTGTATGTAATCAGGGAAGCAATTTCTCCCTTGGGTTCTTAATAGATTTTCCTGCCTTTACGGCTTCATTGGTAATTTTTGTTTGTTTTCTTGCTCCGAGTGTTGGCACATCACAAACTGGATGCTTTTGCCAATTGCTATCTGCATCGCTGTCTCCAAAAGGCACCATTTTGGGGGACTGAAGGGAAATGCTTGATTGGGTTGCACACTTTGTTTCCCTGCCAGGGAAGGACAGAGTGGTGCTGCACAGGGCTGCTCTGACCGAGGAGATCTTGCTCTGGGTGCTCAGCCAGCAAGGTGTAGCTGGAAATGCTGTCTGGGGCTCTGTGGAGGAAATGCCCTCTCCCAGTCTGGATGTGTAATTGATCGTTTGTCTGTACCTTACCACAACTGTGGTCACAATTACAGTAATTACATGGGCAAATAAAGGTGCAATTGCACGTTGCCAGCTCTGGAAATCTGGGCACAGTTAACTGCCAAAGACCACAGACTCTGCTCAGAGGAGGAGATGCAGCATCACCCCCGGGCCGGGCTGGAGGACGCGCTCACCTCCTGCCTGGTGCCTCGTGTTTCACATCTCCTCATCGTCTGTCTTGGAGCAAAGTGGGCTGGATCCCATCCTGAGCACCTCCTCTTGGGCTTGCCTGAGTTTCTGAGCTGTCTTGTGAAATCCCACACAAGGAGGAGGCCAGCCTCCTTTGGATATCATTGGATCTGCACGGGGAGTGCGCTATAAATAGCACCATCACACATTATCAGCTGCATTCCTTGAGAAACCCAAAGCCAGATGAGATCATATATTTTTTTTTTTTTGCAGGAAAAAGTCCTAGGTGTATTTGCTGAGCATTTCTCTAGGTTACTCTGCCCAGTGTTATTTAACAGCTGCCATTGCTCTTTGTGTGCAAGGGTTGGCTTTTTAGCTGTCAGATTCCAAAAATGAGATTGGAAATCTCGCTCCAAAATATAGGATGCATCCAAAGTTATGTCAATATAGAAAAAAATACCAAATTAGAAGCTTAATAAAAGTTAGGTATAAGTTTTTTAAGGACAGTATTTTAAATATTAGGAGTATTCCTAATATTTAATTATTGGAACATGTACTCACATACAAGGTTATACACTCACAATTCCATTGTTAAAAATAAAAATAACATTTTTTCTTTTATTCTTTCATTAACACACAAGTTTATAAAAATTGCATTAAATGTACTTTAAAAATAGTTCCTATATTGTGCTGCTATTTCAGTTCAGAGTGTAATCATGCAATCATTGCAAAAAATTGCCATAGACACACATTCAGAATTATTGATTTATTTGAAAACAACCATGAGTATGTTTGTCTTTAGATTTTTTTAAGTGTCCATGTGATCAAAGTGCAATAAAGTATAATAAAAGACAGTGAAAATGATGAAATAAAGAAACGCTCTGCTTTTATAAGCAGGCTGTTATAAGAAAGACAGAACATTCTCTCTGAATATGTAATTTTTATTCTGTCTCTTTAATTTACATGAATAATTAAAATAGATTCAAGAAATCCTATGCTCCTATGGTTTTTCAGGATTAGAAGAAAATGTACTGTAAGAAAAGACTAATTAATGAATTGCAGCAAATCATAACAAAAAATCTAATTTGGGTTAAATGACTGGTCTGTTTCAAACAAATATTGAATGGGAATACCTTCATGTCAATTGATTTTTCATCCCAAATTACAAATTATACAAATATCTAATTTAAATCTACAGTCATGAGAAAGAGTAAAAGGGATAAATGTCCTAGAAATTCAGGTTTAAATCCTAAGAGTTGAGCTCAGCTTTCAAAGCCAGTTTTAGTTTCAAAGTAAATATTTTTAAACAAGATTAGGTATTTGCTGTGCACAACATGAAATATCCTGTACAGATAGCTTAAAGTATAGTATGTGTTACATGTACATATACAGGATTTAATTAGATAATAAATTGGTATTTCATGTGGCCATGAGCCATCAAGTATTGTAGTCCAATGGAGATTTTCGTTATTTTCCTCATTTTGGTTATTCTCTAGCTACCTGTGTCTGTCTGGCCAGTAGCACGAGGGAATCTTTTACATCCCCTCCTGGGCTGGAGGAACACCCCACAGACAGCTTTTGCAGAGGAAAATTGTCACTGTTCAACACAAAATAAAGAGCTTGACTCCAGTTCAAAGGCAGAAGAAGATCAGAAGGCTTTATTTACAATTCCTCCAGCCTTTTTATAACATGCAGGGCTAAAAAGGCACATTATGGGTCCATAGAATGGTCATCTCATTGGTTAAATAACAGAAACAACACCTGGGAGAAAGGTTGTTATGAGAAAAATATTGTTTATTTAGAAATGTTATGGTTATTTACAAGAACTGTCCTTGAAAGAAAGCTCTCCCAAGAAATCTTCCCAAGAGAAGAAAAGCAGCCACTGACAGGCTGGAAACCTTACAGACTCAGAAATATCAGGCCCACAGGACATAATGTGAAAGCCCTTTGGTAGGAGATGCTCCTGGGGTGCCTGAGCATGGCCAGGAATCCCAGCAGAGCTGCCTAAGGATGAGCACCTTGGGCTCTGTCTCTGCAGAATTTGGGGTGTGCCAGCCTGGGTGCCTCCATCTCACCTCGGTTCCAGACCTCACTCCAAGCTCCTCTGGAGAGGTGTTGTCCAAAGAGGTTTTTCCCCACCTATTCCAGGACGGGAGGAGCTGTGCTTTGGAAGTGTCCATCTCTCCTCCTTCACGTTTGCACGGGGGAATAACAGTGAGGAGATTGAAACAAAACCTGAGGCTGTGAAATCAGGGCAGGTGAGTCCCAGCCTGGGGCCAGTCCTGCTGCTCTCTGGAGGCAGCTGAAGCAGCAGCCAGGCTCCCCAGCAGAATCCAGCCACGGGGCCACATCCATGCCAGAACCTGGCCTGGCTTTCTGGGGCACAACTCCTCTGTCCAGCCAGAGCTGTGAGTCCCAGGCTGAGCCCTGAAGGCACCAACACAGCTCCTCTCACAATCAAGGTGCATATTTTGCAGCACATTATCCTTTCTGGGCTTGGCAAAGTGAAGTGTGTCCATTGCAGGCAGAGTAGGAATTATGATGAGCTTTTCCCAGCTGGACTTCTTGTAATCGTGGCAGGGATAAATAGTTTCTCAAGACTCCAGATCTTTTCCTGTCAGGCTCTAAGCCTGTCTCCAGCTCTTTTGAGCTTGTCAGGGGTTTTATTTACAAGATTCAGCTAAAAAATCTGTCCTGCTAGACTAAGCCAGGTTGTTTCTGCTTGTTCCCTAATCTCCAGGCTTCCTCCCTCTGCATTTTAAGGAACACTCAGTTTGTTTAAGGCCTGAGGCAGGCATAATTACAAAATTTAGGCAGAATCCTGAACTGACCCCAAAGGTCTTCCTACTCAGACAGAAATCATTTGTCATAATGAGCCTACTCGTAACCTGCTGACCCTTGGAGCTCAATTAATTTCACGCAGGAGAAGTGCTCGCAGCCTCTGGACCCCGCTGCAGCAGGGATTTGCACAGGGGTGTCTCCCACTCACACAAGCCAGTGTGGACAAATGGGCTTAGAAATGTCTCCAGAGAGATCAGGGAACAGTGACAGGGCATTGTTTTTAAAGCAAAAAGGAGTAAAATATGGTATTTCGCTGTTTGGTTGCAGAGTAAATATGTACTGCTTAGAATAATTAATTAAGAAAGGCATATTTTGGCTTATAGGTTAATTTTACATCCCTTAAACTCTTTAAAAGACACTCACCTCTACCTAGGAGAGAAGTGAGCATCAAATGAGCCTGATTTGCCAGCCTGCTGCAATGGCTCTGTTCCAGAGAGTGCTGCCCTGCCAACTCTGCCAGGCACAGCTCTGGGACAGGGGTTGGAGACAACATTAATGACCTACAGAGGAAATGAGCTTGGGCAAAACACTGCAGCAAAATGTCCACCCTGCTTCCCATAGGCACAGCTGGGGGTTTTCTGCATCACACTGCACTGAGTCAGGCCAACCCAGAACAAATTTTGGGGTCAGACTTTTATTAGCTGAAGATGAACTGCCTGGGCTTGAACTCTTGGTCTTTGTCAGCTACTGGCATAACCTCTGGATTTTTGTATTGTTTTGCCCAAATAGCACACAAATTACAGCAAAAAAAAAGCTTTAATCTGAATATTTTTGTATATGTTTTCTGGTCTTTGTCATCTCAAATACTTCAAAGGAATGTCTGTGCAGTTCAGCTAATGAAATTAAAAACTGCCTAAACTACCTAAAATGATCTGTCTCATGCAAACTGCGTGTGGAGATGACAGGGAACAGATGAGAAGGGGGTTGAGAGCACTTGGATCAGTGGATATACAA
This sequence comes from Horornis vulcanius, assembly GCA_013401035.1. NCBI lineage: Eukaryota > Metazoa > Chordata > Aves > Passeriformes > Scotocercidae > Horornis > Horornis vulcanius. The sequence continues at coordinate 14,061 of VZUA01023371.1, read as the reverse complement.
TCAGATCCTGTAGCCAGCTGGTTTTTGGTTATAGGAGACAGTTGCACTGGACCCACTTGTGTAGGAATACATGTTCCTAGCCAGAATAATAAAAACCTGGCCTGTTCTATCTCTTGGCATGGTCCAGCCAGCCTATTTAATTAAGATGAAAAGCACAGTCAAGAAGATAATTCAGGAGGCATCAGTCATCTTAGACAATATGAGGCAGTGATTTTTTGTAGCAAATCATTGAACCTGATTATGCATTTGCGGGAATGCATGTGGCTGGACTGGATAATCCTAGAGCATCTTTCCAACAACCATAACTATTTGCACTTACAAAGCACCTCTTGACCATGGATCCCAGGATCTATAAATCTGGAGGTTCATAGGTGAGAGCTCAGCAGTGAATTTGAGAGCTGTGTGATAAATTGTGTTTATTATGCACTTTCCTTCTACAATGCTCATAATAGATTTTCACTGGAAGTGACTCCTGGACTGTGTAAACTCTGTGTGAGCTCAGCTGCTCCTCCTGAAGCAGCCAGAAATCTGTCTTAAGGAAATCCCCAGATGGCACAAAGTTGGCATTCCCTGTTCCTTGCCACACATCCCTTTGGCACAGGAGGCAGTGAGGGGGTGAAGCCCAGTGCACAGTGATTCAGCCGTGGCAGTCAGTGGCTGTGAGCATTTTCTTTAGGAAACCCAGTCACACTTCTCTCTTATGCAACAATGGACTTTGGATGCTACTGGGTCAGACCTTCTGAGAGCAGGAAGGTGGCAGGGAATTCCCTCTCCCTCCTGCTCATCCCATTTTGCCTAAAGAATTTAGGACAGATCCCCCTTAAATTGTACACAGCATATTAAATAGTGCAAGTGTGCAGCAGCTCCAACACAGCCCCCTCTCCCTGGCTCAATAAAGTCTTTTGTTTAGGTTGTTTAACTGATGATACAATTTTCCCCTGCTTTTTTGTCACAGTCTGACAACATTCAGAAACTGCTTTTCCCTAAACTGTTGTCTCAAGTGTTTTGCCTCCTGAGGATCACAGAAGATAAAAATAATGCATGTTGAGTGTGTGGAAGTGTGTATATATATATATATATATATGATACACGATTGCTGAGCATTTATGACATTAATCTTCACTCACAAAGACAGAAGAGATAACTCATAAGTTATCCCTCTGCTCAACCATGAATATAAACGTCAGACTCCTAATGGAGATGTTGTCTAATGAAATATTGTGAATTATTGAATCTCCTGAGCCATGTGCAAATTTCATTTCTTCTTCTCTTTTGGGTTCAGATTGGGCATTTTTGAGGTGATGCTATCAGCACTGTGAAGAGCAGATGAAAAGATTCTCCATGTAGCATTAAAGATACAATCTCCATAGTGTGGGATGCCTGAGGGGATGCTGGCTGCCCACTCCCATGGCAGTCATAATTAAATGCATTTTAAATTTACATTAAAAACCAATATTTTGGAAACCCTTTAAGGATCCAGTTGGAAGGTGAAGCTAAAGAAGGCTATAAGAAACAACAGCATATTCTATAAATAGCAGTGGTGTAATTAAATCAGTTTAAAGCAGATCAAGTTACTTTGGTGCCAACTCAACACACTTAAAATGGTTTAAGCATTGTTTAAATAGGTTTAGCTTCATTTAGTAAATTGGTATAGGCAAGCCAAAAATTCTTTGTAATTCACCATTGCTTCTGGTCTCATCAGCTTGTGTGTCACACTGGCTTATATCATCTTCAGGACTCACTTATCAAGGTGCAACTCAGATCTTTACTCTCTCTTTTTGCTTTGGCCTGCAAGAGGGGTGGGATTTGTGAGTGGCACATTCGGCTTGTTCCAGAGGGAAAGCTTGTTCAGAAGTGGTGCTGTGTCTAAAGGCAGCACCTTGGAAAGCTTGGTGAAAGTTCTTAGGGAAACTTCCACCTTTTCCCCAGAAGGTCCCAGAGGGCTCAGACCAGCAGTTGTAAACAGGAATAGTCCAGTCTGCTCACTGACCTGCTCCTGGCTTACTCCAAGGCCCATTTCAGTGTAAACTGTACTTATGTATACTACTGAGATCAGAGATTTCTGCCACTCTGACCCATTTGAACTGAAGGAAATCCAAATGCCTTCCCACAGCCATCTCTTCTTGCAGATCTGAGGTGGCAGAAGCCTCACCAGAAGCGGTGGGTCCTGGCACACAATGTTCTCCCTTTGCTCAGTTTAACCTACTCCTTTTATTTATCTGATTGAGAAGCACATCATTTCATTTTGCTGAATCCCATCATCTCCTGCAGGGCTGAGCTCTTCCTTTGAGTGGAGAATTGGAACTTGCAGCAACCCAACCACCGTGCAGGATGTCTGAGTAGATGTAAAACCTGTGGCAGGTAATCCTGAAGTTTCAGCTTCATCTTTGCAAGGTACAAACACCCAAGAGATGATGGTTCAGAGGGCTGGGCAGCTCCCAGGGCGTGTTTAGGGACAGTAATCCCTCCAGCCCACCAACACATTATGCAATAGTTGTGCTGATACCATCACGCTTAGCCTCACATTCGCCCCATGATGTAGAGATCTGTTATTATCCCCACTTACAGCTGCAGCACAAAGGATGAGGGGAGAATAAATGATTTGCCAGAAGGCAGATGGGGAGTCTATGGCACAGAAGATTATAGGAGCCAGATGACCTGTGTCTTGGTTTGGCTCTATGCCCAGAAAATCTCCTTTTCTTCCTGTAGTTATTGTGCCTTCCTTCTGCAAAATGGAAACCTCCATTGAAATCTCCAGCCCTTTAAGGCTACAGAAAAATATCATCTAATTCCCAGGTCTGAAAAAAAATACAAAGGAGCCCTTACTTACCCTGTAGGCCTGGGCATGCTGCATGGTTACACTATATATAAGAAATGACCCGGCATGAGTAATGCCTGCATTGTGATGTGGCACAGCTTTGGCCAGAACATTCCCACTGGCCTCTCTTTGCCATTGCCATGAGTCATCTCAGCGTTGCACACCCACAACACTGATGGTGTCAGTGGGTGCTGATCCCAATTATCTGGAGAAACCTGATAGATGAGGCCCAGCATTTGTGTATGGCACTGCCCACGTGGCCCTGCCTCTCCCTGCTGCAGCAGTGCTCGGTGGCAGAGCCCAGCGTGAGCCCCAGCACATCCTCACCATCACCCACTGACACAGGGGCTGCACCGGGTTGTTAAATTCCTTAAGTATTTATTGGAGCCAGCACTGCCTGAGGCTCCAACCCCCTCCTTCCACATACCTAGCTGAAAATTACTGCCAGCCTTTGCCACTGACCCCTGCAGGAAGCATTGAACCGATCCCCCCTGACAGGCCAGGAGCGGCGGCTCAGCCCCGCCGGGTGACACTGGAGGCAAGGATTGATTGCAGGTAGCAGGTGAGACCCTTCCACCTGGCTGCCCCTGGGACCTGGCCCAGCGCCCCGTGCTCCAGGCAGGACACACCGTGCATGGGGATGGCAGCCCCAGATACTTTTATTAGGGATCCTGGCTGCTCGTTATCTTTTTAGGCTTTTAATTGCTGGGTGTGTCGATGCTTTTCCTTGAGCGCAGCTACTGGGGAGAAGCAGAAGCGTTTTGTGCTTCCCTGGGCAAAAATGGAAATGAGTAGGATCTCTCCCATCTCTTGCCTTTTCATCCTCCTCCTCCTGGACTGCCTCTGCTGTGGCTCCATTGATCGGTGGTGAATATGTTCCTCATTTCCACCCCTGTGCAGAAGGAGAGAATTTGATTTGAGGTAATTGTTGTCCAATGCAGTCGATCAGGCCTCTGTCCAGGCTTTATGGGAGCAATATTACAGGGGGAGTGATTTTGCTGTTGCAGTGGGTTGCATCAATATATGCTGGAATTGATGTCTTAGGATCAGGGAAGTGATATTTACTGTAGTAAAGGGAGCACATATTTGGCCCAAATTTAGCTGCGAGTTGAGAGACATAACTCTATCTTCATCTGGAATCATTTATTCCAGCTCTGGGTCTTGCCAAGACAAATATGTGCTTCTTCATGCTCACATGTTAATGCTGATGAGATGAGCAAAGGGTTCCTTTACCTTTTAGCTGTTGTTCAAATTACACTGTTAAAATCAGGGAGAAGCCCAAATTCAAGGGACCTGGTGTATATAAGATACAGTTCTTTACCTGCTCTCTGTATATGAGAGGGGTACATTTCTACCCAATTTATATTAAAATTAGATGGAAGACAAAGAAAAAGAGAGAAAGAAAATGCCTGGCCTAAATCTGGTCAGGGTTCTGAATCCCAAATCAAAGGAGCAAGGCACCCTCCATGATAAATGTTTTATGAAGAGCACACACAGCATGGTAATGCCCACAGAAATCTGACAGTTTTCTCTGCTTTCCCTCTCTCTGCTCTACTTTCCCATCCATGCCTCAGGTCACACAGTTGAGCCTTGTTGCTCCTGTCCTTGCCTGTGGTCCCTGATTCATCACTTTTCAGACATCACTTCACTGTGTCTGGAAGAAGCAAGCAGGAGAGACAGAACTTTCCCTGAATTCCCTCATCTCTGTTTGCACTTCTGCTTCCATTTTACTTGCCAATCTTTCTCACTTCTTTTGCTCTGTCTCTTCCATGGTGTTTCTTTTCTCACTCCTGTTTCAATGTTTAGTGTCACTTGGGTGGAAAATGACCTCACAGAGCATTGGGAAGGAGTCCAGGTCCTGCTGGCCTTGACTTTCCTGGGCAACTTCTGAATGTATCAGCAAACCTGTGCTTTTGTGATGGTCCATATATTTCTCCCTGGAGTTGGAATTGTGGGTTTAAGGTGCCTTGTAATATCCTCAAGAACCCAATAATTGGGATGAAGGATTTCCCCATCCTTGTGATTCATTGCCTTTCCTATTACAAATGGGCTCCTGTTTTCCAGATGGAGTAGGCCTAGCCATAGTCCCTATTTTTAATTTTAATTCACCTTTATAGGAATCATTTCATCACAACTCATTTAAAAATTTGACCACTCGCCCAATTTTTTCTCCTCAGCCACTTACCACACATCATACCATATCAGAGAGAGGACCCTCCATTCCAGTTCTGCCCTTTTCTGAGTTTGCTTTAACCCTTTTTTCCTTTTCTGCATCAGAAAAGGATCTAGATTGAACAGCCTAAGTTATATATAAACCCCCTTGGGCTTACTTCTGCCAGCAGACCAGGAAAGGAATCTCCAGTTTCTGACACACCTTCATCACAGTGGAGCCCTGTGCCACAGCCTGGCCCCAGCTCCCTGCCCAGATCAGAAGGAATTGTCACCCAGCTCCAGACAGATTCATGTTGGGGCAGCAGCAGCCAGTGCAGCCTTCTGGACATACTTTTGTAAAGAGATAAAAATTGAAATTCAGTATATTTACTGCAAATGACAAACGAGAATATAAAGCTGAATAGAGAAATTGCCCGGGAAAAAAAAGTATCCCCTCAGGAATCAGATCATATTTGAGACTGTAACTGGATCAGACAAGCCACAGCCAGTGAAACTACAGAAATTTATTGTGCACTGAAGAGCTGCAAAACACAGACCTGTGGTGGCTCTGCCCAGCCTCTCCTGCATGCTCTCTCCTTGGCCTCAAAAATGTGCATTGTGCTTCCCTTGAATTTGGAGTTGTTTTAAAGAGCAGGCACCATGAGTATGCTTGTCCTGAAGGCTGCTGTGCTGGAAATGGTTTATTCTCCTCAAAGTGTGTTTTTAAGGCATGGGCAAGGCCTGGGCAGCCTGACCAAATGATTTATTGACAAGTCAACGTCTCCACAGCCAGCACTGCAGAGCAGAGGATTCTCAGGGTATTAAATATTTCATATCCACTTGATCAACTAGGTTTTGCATGAATTGTACCCAAAGGATCAACCCAAACTTCTCTGTCTTGGGTTCTCAGCTCTGCCTTGAGATCTGCTCTGTGAGACATTTCATCTCTCAGCTTCTCAGCTCTATTTTTCCCAAGGCAAGACATTGATTTTTTTTCTTTCCTCTGTACTTTGTCTTACCTGCTCAGATTGGTGTGGGCTTTTACAGCATTTCATACGAATATCAGCAAAGTGTTGTCCCAAGTTTAGTTTCAACCTCAAAAAAAAAAAA
>VZUA01023353.1:0-12885 GCA_013401035.1 Horornis vulcanius | reverse complement strand
ATCAAGGCATGCTCTCATCTGTGAGCGTATAAACTGTGATGATTATTGGACAATAGCTCAAACTGACTCCTAAATCCCAGGTTCTCCAAAGGTTCTCCACACTGGTGGAAGGAACCTACTGGTTTGGGGCTAGGGGGAGGGAAAGTGGAAGAACACCACTAAGGAATCAGAGATACATAGACAAAACCAGCTCAGAAACCTCATGAGTCACAAGGGCAAGTCTTTTGCATTTGTGGGGCCAGACTATATCCCACTCTCCTAGGAAACCCCATGAGACCCTGCTGCCCGCTTTGGAGAGGTGAGAAGAGACAGGAGTGGAAGGAAAAGGGGTGAGCCTGGTCAGGATATGGGGAAAATCACCCCATCCCTGTGAATAATGTGCTTAGGTTTGGAGAGCAGAGTGGCAGTGCTCTGACCCTCTTAGTGTTGCAAGATCAAAAGGAGGGCTTGCACAACAAAATATCCACTTCAGCCTAACAAATGGGGCAGCCTGAGGCATAGCAAGATGAGCTTTGTAATGGAACTACCTTAACCACCTTGTGCTCTGTTGAATCACAGATCCTGACCTCACCAGTGACATGACCTTGCTCCAGATGCCCCAGAGAGCTTCAATGTTTATCAGCTGTGCCATCGGTCAATGCCTTTGTTTCACTTTGTTTTCAGAAGGCAGGGAATTAACAGAGAAGAGAGCAGTAGAGGGAATTGTCCCATTCCTCAGTCCAAGGTANATCAGCTGTGCCATCGGTCAATGCCTTTGTTTCACTTTGTTTTCAGAAGGCAGGGAATTAACAGAGAAGAGAGCAGTAGAGGGAATTGTCCCATTCCTCAGTCCAAGGTATATCCCCTTCAATTTGAACAGTGTTTCCCTTTGGAATATGCAGTTAACTCTTGATCCTACATAAACTGATACAAAAATCCCATCTTTACTGCCACAGGTTTTTGGGGCTGGATTTCTAGAAGGCAACTGAGTTATTACAGAAGTGTTTGGAGCAGGGACAACTTAGCAGTGAGTGCATTCAGTTAATTTAATTTTGAATCACTGAGGACACTGGGGCCTGCAGTGATAGCTGCAGAGTAGAGCACTTCTTCCTTCAGTGAAGTTTTAATGCCCTCTGCAGGTACCAAGGGACTGCTGATGCCATAAATCCTCCAATCAGTGCTGGGGTGAATTCAAGAGATGACATTTCCTGCCTTCTCCCTTCTTTATCCAGCTCAGGTTTTGGCTGCTGTTTTGAATCCCATCATTTTCACTCATGGGGAGAAATGAATGAACGTTTGGGGCCTTGACTCTGTGAAGGGTCCATGGGAACAGCCAAGCCAGGGAGTTGATAAAATCAATTTTTCCATTACAGATCTGCTCACAAAGCCCAGGAATGTTGGGCACAGAAGGACTGCAGCCTAGGATGGAGGGAGAACAGGCTGAATGGTCTGTCAGAAGGAAATGAAAACAGTATTTTTGGGTACTTTACATTGCAGAACCCTTTTGCTACAAGAAAACCACACAGGACTTGCCATCAGCAGCTGTAACAGTGGATGATTTGTCTGGCAGCTGAAGACATGATTGTTGTCACCATTAAATGGTCTGGCAGGCAACATACAGGATTTACACAAGCACAGTCCCTTGACTATCAGGCTACAACTATTGGGTATGTCTTAGATATTCCTTTGGCTGGATTTCCCTCCCTAGAGGACAGCCTCACAACTATGACATTTCCTCAGAGCTGTCTGGTTAAGCAGCTGGATGCAAACACTCCACAGCAATGCTGTAGCATGGCACAGTCACTTCAGCACCCAAAGAAGTGTCAAAAAAGAGGGATCATCTCAGGAGTCACAGCTGAGCAAGGCTCCCCAAACCTCTGATGCAAACACCACTACAACAGTGAACCCACAGATCTGCACAAAATTATTTTTAGCGTATCCTGGAACGATCACTAACCCCAAACACCTCAAAAAATTACAGCCAAACTGAGAGACCCTAAGTTTATTGCGCTGACAGGCATCAGGGAGAGCAAAACAAGGGATTGTCCTGCAGCTCCTACCAGGACTGGCAATGGGCTCCTCTGGCTCGTGCTGCCAATAAGGCCATTACAAGAAAATTAAGAAACTTGCTTCAGTTGCTGCGGCAGCTGCCTGGCATCAGCACTTGGCCATGGGGGTTCTGCACATTGGCTTGGCACTCTGTGCCTGGCAGAGAGAGGATATCAGGAAAGAGAATCTTTTCTACAGGAGCCAACTCAATTATCCACAAGGCTAGTGACAGGGAAATACATCCTGTAAATGCTGCACTGGGAGGAACCTCTTTCGCTGCCTCCCACTGTTTCTCCCAATTACTTTTGATGGGACAGGTGGTTTCAGCATGATGCCTGCTGGTGATTGCTACGAGCACAGCAGACAGGCCGCTGTGGAGAAGGGATAGTGTTTCCTGCATCACACAGGAAACTCAGCCACACCACCAATTCCCATTAAATTGCCAGCAAGACAGGGAAAAGTGAACTCACCCATCTTGAATCAGGTAGTACTTCAGGATCTCATCAATTTTTGAGGTGGGAGTGGCAAAACAGCTCTCCACCAGCGTCTCCAGTCCACTGACGTGCACCAAGGGCTCAATCCCAAAGTACAGGGAGTCCCGAAGCTTGAGGGTGGGAAGAGCACCCCTGTAGGGCTCATCAAAGTCTTTGTCCTTGAAGATCTCCAGAGTGAAGGGGAAGATGCCCTGGTTGCGGCTCATGATTTCCAAGGGAGAGTTCTTGAGGTTGGGCACGTAGCCCTCGGAGATGGTGTAGCGGCGCGGGAACTCGCAGGTCACCGGGATCAGCAGCTTGCTGGTGCGGACAATGATGTCCCCGTTGCTCCCTGGGGTCTGCTTGGGCAAGCCAGTCACCAGGTTGGTGGCAATAATTTTATCATTTATTACCTGCAGCAAAGAAAGGGGAGATCATTGAGAAAGACCTCTCTGGGCAGACACTCAGAGCAGCCACTGAAGGGCCAGCTTGTGAATTTACACCCCCACCACCAGAATGACGCCGCTCATCCTCACAGACCAACTAAGGACCTCGGTCTGCTGTCAGCTGCAATGCACCACACTTCTGCTAAGGTGAGCCCTCTGGGTCCTGACCAGTTTGCCAGTTTAACCCTTGAAACATTATCAGCAGACCAGGATCTGTCTCAGCAGGAGGATGAAGAGTGAGGGCACTTGTTCCTTCTACCCCTGTGAAGCGGGAGGCGAGCAGCAAGCAGCACCCACGCTGTCAGACACACACTGCTCCAGGGGGTTGGAACAAGCTTGCTGACTGTGGAATGCCAGCCCTGGATACTCTGAGGGCAGCTGCACGGCAACACAGGAAACAGCTCCGAGGGTACAGCTAAATCAGCTTTATTCCCCAAGTAAGCCACAGCCAAATCCCCAAATCCCAGAGACTGGGCAAGAGGTATACATACATCTACAACGGTACCACAGGACTTCAGAGAGAAATGGATGTTGACGTGAGTGCCATTGGACACGCCTTTGCACGAAGTGTTGATGAGGGAAAGGTCCAGGCCTCCAACCAGGTCCTTTGGGATGCTCACCTCAATAGAGCTGGACTTGCACAGCACTGGAACTGCATGAGAAGGCCCCAGAATTAAGAGTCTGCACTACAAACCTACCAGTGAGCTGGGGAAGGGCTATACCAGTTATAACAGAGGAGAAAAATGGGGAATCATAGACAGCATTTATGATTATGAGCCTGCCACAGTAACCTAACTACCCATCTTGCATTCCCACCTACACAACACACACCAGAGCTGCCACTGCCCCAAATTCTCCAGCCACAGCAATGCCTCAGAAAACAATGGAGACAATCACTGCACTTGCAGCAGAAGCTTAGCTGTGCTTTCCAGCTTCACTTAACACTCAGCACAGACTTGGTTGATATCTCTTGCACTGCGACGTCCTGGGAAGAGCCTTTGCCAGATATGGGTATCAAATTCACAACACCCCAGGCAAAGCCATTTTTTAAGACTTTTAATCAGATTTCACATCAAACCCAGAACATGCTGAAACAAGGCAGAGTAATTCTGTATAGATACTAAGCTAAAATGGAAGCACCTCAAAATGCCATAATAATATTTTTGTAAGCAATAAACCCAGCTCTGACAAACAAACCCAATTAGCTCACTCATTCCACCTCCTTCTAACCTTTAAATTTTAATACAGGCCTCCATGTGATTTTTTTTTAAATTAAAATTTCATTACATAAGAAGCAGGAAAAAACACAGCTTGGACAAAACAAAAAGGAAGGTAGAGAGAATAATCTTCAATAAAAAAGTAGTTGCTGTATATATATTCCTTGAGATTATTCAGTTCAGTTAGAGACAGGACAAACATACTGGTGACATATATTCTTGTTTCAACCAGAAAAACAAACCTTTTGCAGGATTTACATTTATTATATTTTAAAATCCCACGACAAAACTTTTTTGCAAATGTACTAGTTTCCTGAGATTTTCACCAAAATTAATTGCAGTCCCAGTCCTTGACATTCCTATGACCTGCCTTCCCTGAATTTTAATCATTAATTATATAATTTAGGATTCTGGATATTTGATATAAGGCACACTGCTAAAACAGGCATTTCACCCCCCTTTAAAAATTTCCCTGTCCCAGCTCAGGTATTTGCAACAGTCTCTGAGTACCTTCAGGGAGGATTGTTGATTAAAAGTTGATGATTTCAAAGTGATACGCTAAAACGTATGCGGAGTGCCCAAAGCCATATGTTCCCATAATGACATTGCTGGGTTAGAACAGAAGCTTAAAGAACTAAAAATTACCTTAACCTTCTCTCCACTGGCAGCAGAAGGCAAGTGGGAATAACTGCACAGCTCAGGAGCAGACAAAGGGACTTGGAGAGCACAGCATAATGCAGACAGAGAGGAACATCCTTTGGAGAACTGATTGGCTCCATCTGGATTTAAAGACTTGCTGTTCTACCGTTCCTTGATAAATAAGAAAATGTACTGCTTTTATAAAGGTGACATTCTGGGCAAGAGATTTGGATTCCAACTGCAATTCTCTGAAGTTCAGGACTGATTTGGTTCAGGATCTCTCTGTTTCTGCATGTCTTTGACTGGCACAAAGTGGGAGAAAAAAAGCACTCCATTTTCCCTGCAGGAGCTGTGTGCCCTCCACCACCTGAACACAGAAACAAGTGAAGGAAACCTCTTGACTCAAGCCAACTCGTGGCTATTTGGGAAAACACCCAGTGTGTGCCAGCCACACATTTTAATTCTTCACCCTCGTACTTCTCAGAGTACCTGTGAGAACTGGGAAAGCCTCCTCATTTCAACTTAAACTCTGTTTTGCACCGATGCCTCAGAGCCCCTGACCCTGGGAGGAAGCTTTGGTGGCGAGTCCAACGCTCATTTCTCTGTCTGCTGTTATTACTGGCACCATATTCCAGCCTCTGGCTCCTTCCTTGGCTTTTCAAAGTGCTGCTGCTTGGAGCAGAGGTTATCTTCCTGCATAGACTGCTCAGCAGAACAGGCTCTCTGGTGCTGGGCAGTCCTGACCCACTGCTACAACCAAAAATCCCGCTTACCCACACAAAAATTTGGGCAGAGGATGGGGGGAAGAGCATTTCATCCCTACTCTTCAGGAAGAGGTGGGGTACTAGGGTGGGCTGCAAAATTCTAGGATGGTCTGCAAAATTCCAAGTATTTTGCTGGCTGGTATCTTTATGGAAAAAATTGCAGCCTGTAGACTGTGATTTTGTGAAGATTATTAATGTTTGTTCTGAACATGGAGACAGTGCAGAGGAGGGTAGAGAGGCTGCAGATCCAATTGCTTCAGGCTACTGTGCCTGCCCTGCACTGTTAATTGAACCAATATAAACCTGATTAGGTGTCATAAAAAATTGTGTGGTACAGTTCCATATCTGCTCCAAACTGCAGGCCACAGCATGGGGACATAAATTCATGAATGCAGAAGAACAGGCAATTTCACTTTATGAGATGCTGTATCCTGAGCCCCAGCCTGGCTCCCAGCAGTGCTGCTGCTCTCATTAGCAGCCTCACAAGCAGAAGAAACCCTGGCTGGGAAATGCAGAACTTCCAACCCTGCTGGGGTTGCCTCAGGGGCCCAGGAGTGAAAAACATCGCTCTGTTCTGGCCTGTATCCATCAACCAGACCTTCAATCAGAGAGTGTGATCACAGCTCTTGGAAACTCCCACCTCCGCCTCCCCACCAGCACTGCTGGATCCCAAGTGGGCAATGCTCACCCTTGGGAGCCCTGCATTTATACAAAGCTTAAAAAGCAGAAATTCCATCAAGTAGAACCATTCCAATTCCCTCTCTGAGGCATACCTACCCTTTTGGCCACCATGAAGCCCAAATCTGTCCCTCTGACTGATGTCTGGGCACTCTGTGGCACATTAGACTGCAGGAGGTTCTCTGAGCACACCAGGCAACACCAGACTGCTGGTAGCCTGGATGTATTTGCAAAAGAAATCTTTGCAAAAAGCAGGGAGCTTGTTTATTCCATGTGCATGCCATAGGCACAAGTGACTCAGCATGAAGGACTCCCTGTGGAAAGTTCAGACAGAAGGTTCTCCAAGGATAACGCTGCCCTGGCCTCTAACAGCAGAAGCAACAGTCAATTTTTAGATGCTATCCCAGGCACTTTTCCAAGGGGCAGCAGGAGCACCTAATATCAAAGCTAGTGCCCTGCTCCAAGGCAAAGGAATGCTTATTGGAACTGGCATACTTGGGAAAAAAACATGCCTCTCTCTTTAACCCCATTCTTGGAATCTTTAGCTGAGATTTTGAAGTCTGAAGCATGGAAAATGTCAGTTCTAACAGCATAAATTTGTCAGAGGTGTGCACAGAGCAGTAAGGTGGGAGATGTTAAGCAGTATTAATGGCAAGGGAACACTGCCCTACAATTAACGTGGTGCAAGATGTGCTCAAAGCTGGGCCCTGTGGCTGTTCTCCTGCCTGGACAGAAGAGCAACATCTTCAGGCTCTCACTTTTGGATGGTCTGCCACTAGTAACAAAGCTCCATGAACCCAGCTGGAAAGGACAGACAGAGAAGAGAGCAAAAACACCAAGAAAAGTTCCTTCAGACATTCCCTCAGGGGACAGAGGCTGCTGGGGAGATTTTGTTGACCTACCTTGGCAAGTGTGGTTGTCTTCTGAGAGAACAAGTCCCCTGGGACATTCACACTGGTAGGTGTCTTCCACTTCAATGCAGGTATGGCTGCAGCCCCCGTTGTTGTTGTGACAGCCTTCAATTTCTGGGAAAGAAAGGAAAATCAGCCCTTCCCACAAGCCTCACAGACCCCTGACCAACCAACAGCCTGAACAGTGCAGCTCAAAGGCAACAGCTTGCTTCCCAGAAAATGAAGTGCATACCCCTTTTTTAATTCTACACTTTACTTTTTTAATTCTACTTTTACTGTTCTCAGTAAAATAACAGAACATAACATAAGCAAATCATAAATATAAAATACTCCTCCCTGAGCCTGCCATCAGAAATCACTGTGTGGTTTTTCACTGAAATGTAAAGAAAAGAATAGAAATCCCACACTCAATCCTATACAATGCATGGAAAATAACATCCTGAACACCCCATATGAGTCAAAGCAATGGTTAAGGCATCATAATGTAAATTTTGAGATACTTTAAACTCTACTCAGCCTCACCAGCTCACGTAATCAAGCTAAATCACTTTCATTTGTTCTTTTTAGCAACAAGCTGTGAGGTGGCTCACACCTCACATCCCATTCTCTACTGGCTCACAAAGCTGAGAGCACATCTTCAGAAATAAAACTCACTAACAAGATTGTAAAAATCCCCAGCAGCAGTGTTAAACTCCTGAAAGGCACCATCCTTCTTGCAGAAGGAAAATTAAATGATATATCAAAGGCCCTAAAAGCCAACGTGGGGAATGGCAGAAACAAACGAGTTTCCAAACAGACTATTCCAGCCGTGTCAGAAGAGTGCAGCACCTGGGAATAAAAATTGCACAGCTCATTCATGTGATGCCCCAGCAGCTCAGAGCTGGATGTGGCAGAGACAAATCCCACAGACCATTTTTGGCCCCACACAAGCTGACAAGTACTTAAGGAGCACTCTGCACAGCAGCATTTCCCAGGAAAGTGTCACTACATGGATGAGTGATGTACCAGCAGAGCTCAGAGAGAAGATGTAGCTCTTTTGGGTAGCTGAAAAGTCAGGTACATCTGTAGTTGTTTTTCTTGTCTGAGGCCCCACAGTGTCTGCTGAACACCACACAGCAGCTTTGCTGTGAGGGGGCACAGTGCTTTTCCACAGCTCACCACAGAAAACATCAGGCACACATCAATTTTTGCTGGGTTTGCCTATTTCTGCTCAGAGATGTTTGTACGTTGTTAGTGACAACACATCAGGCCCACAGTTTGGTCTTTAAGCCACCTGTCTAAATTTATCAAGAGCTTTCAACCTGGCTGTGCCAGCACTGTGGAGGAACTGTGGCAGCTGCACGGAGCAGCAGAGCCCACAGACACCAAAGAGCAGAACACCACCCTAATCCCAAATTTGACTTCTGTCTGCAGGCTGGCAGCCCCTCTCATCAATCCCTGTCCTGGGAGGCTAAAGTGATCCTCATGCTCTAGTCTAATGTCACGACATTACCCCATACCTAATGTGAGCTGCCAAAACCCAGTGCTGCTAAATCTGCCCTCATAAAACTCTACTGCACAAATCTCCAGAGTCAAATCCCAATAACTCCAGCAACAAGTTCTGTCTGGACAACCAATCTTTCAAATCCACTGCTGCCTTTCCCCCACAGAGATAAACACAAACAAATCCTAACAGAAATGGACAGGGCAGGGAGAACAACAAGGAGATTTCTCTCTGCTTGCTTAGAAGGATATTTTAGTATCAACCTCCCTGGCAAGCATAGAGGTGATATCAGTGACATTTAATCCTAGGTGCAAGGAGCCAAGAGAGAGCCAGTGGTGCGAGGGAATGATTTATAGAGTTTCCAGCAGCCTGTGGTAGCTGATGCCTCACCTTCACAGGTTTTCCCATCACTTCCCAGCGTGCGCCCGACCCCGCACTCGCAGCGGAAGGAATTCTTCAGGTTAACACAGAACTCGCTGCAGCCTCCGTTGTTCTGCTCACACTCATTTTCATCTGAAAAAAACAAGCTCTGGGATGTAATGAATAATCCCACTACAAGTAGTAACACTGACAGAAACTTTTCAATCTCTTGGTAAAGCTCTGAAAACTCCTCCTCTTTTTTAAATGTTAACGTTGCTCTGTGTCTGTCTGCCCTTCATTTTTGTGGGGTTTTTGTTGGTTTTTTTTGAAAAGTACTTTGTTCTGAGATTCTAATTCCTCAACCTGATTTAATCTCTGTGTGCAAAAAGCAAATCAAACAGAGAGGAAGTGACAGACATTGCTCTTGCTGAGCCACAAAATGAATGATTTCTCTTAGGCAGGCCAGGAGGCTGAAGTTATCAATCAAGGTTCACATGGGGTTTCATCAAAACAGCTTAGAAGTTGGCATTTATTAGANACGTTGCTCTGTGTCTGTCTGCCCTTCATTTTTGTGGGGTTTTTGTTGGTTTTTTTTGAAAAGTACTTTGTTCTGAGATTCTAATTCCTCAACCTGATTTAATCTCTGTGTGCAAAAAGCAAATCAAACAGAGAGGAAGTGACAGACATTGCTCTTGCTGAGCCACAAAATGAATGATTTCTCTTAGGCAGGCCAGGAGGCTGAAGTTATCAATCAAGGTTCACATGGGGTTTCATCAAAACAGCTTAGAAGCTGGCATTTATTAGATGTCAGAAGCTTAAAACAAAGAAAAAAAGAAAAGTACCATTTTAACAGACAGGTCAGAGATGAGCTCTCTCAGGTACCTGTGGTCCCACACATGCACAGTACCCACAGCTGGCAGCTGGTGGTGGTGTCTCCTTCCACAAGCAAGATGAATTGAGTATTTTTAGCCAAAAACTTGGCCAGTACCCTGCTTTGGGAGGCAGGAAGCATGTCCAGGAGACTCACACAGACACTGCTTTTCACACATGTGACAGGCTCCACACTTTCCCTTCTAAAAATAAAATTAAAGCTGCTTAAAAACAGAAGGTGAAGAGGGAAAGGGCTACTGGCAATGGCATGGAGATGTTGTTAGAAGGGCCTAGAGATCGTCTTGGTCAAGGGCCGGGCCCAGAAATTCCCCTGACTGGTCCAAGTTCTAGGGCACACCCAGATCTCTGTCCCTGCTCTTCCCCACAAGCAGCACTTCTGGGATGCAGGCTGGTTGTCTTCAGACTGGATTGGCAGTGCTGAGCTGATTTCAACCACAGCTTAGTAGAACATGGCATTGAAGAAGTCAAAGGCAATGCACCAAGTTGGTGGATGCGTGACAGGAATTCTAAGACCTTATTTAACCCCTAAATGAAAATGTGACTCAGGATCAGCCATTCTGCTCTGGGATTTAAAGCAGCCAAGATACTGAGAAGCACAGGGAGGTGCACAGAGCTGCTCAGCATCCACAGAATGGTCTGAGTTGGAAGGGACCTTAAAGCTCATCTTGTTCCATCCCCTGCCACTATCCCAGGTTGCTTCCAGCCCCATGCAACCAGGCCTTGGACACATTCAGGGATGGGGCAGCCACAGCTTCTCTGCTGCATTACTGCAGCAGCTTCAGCCTCCCTCTTCAGGGGAGCTGGGAAAGGAAGCACATTCTCTGTTCAGGAAAGACAAACAAGGATTTATTTGGTTTCTCCGTAAGGAGGGCACAGTTGCTCTCAGAGATGAGATTGCACAATTACTCAGCACAACAGAAAGTTATTAAAAAGACCACAAGAGAGGCTGAAGGTAGGTGAGCCAGTGTGATCATTCCAGCTGAGGTGCTGTGCCATCTGGGAATCTCCAGGAGAAGCAGCAGTACAGAAATCCTGCTTGTGGGGGCATGAAAGCAGCTGCAGCACACACAGACAGGCTCAAGACTCCTGTGTGCCTCCCTGCTGCAGGAAATCCTTTCCTCTGAGCCTGCCACAGATTCACTGAGTGCTAATGCTTGTCAAGGGCACTTCTGTGACTGGAAGGCTTGCACAGAAGCAGCCAATAAATGCTTTTAATTATCTGAGAGAGCTCAGTCAGCCACTTGGCTGCAGACAAGTGGAGCTGCTTAAGCAAAAGCCTTCCCCCCAGAATCACTGTGAGCAAGCGTAGCTCCTGCAGCAGGACCAGGCTGCTCCTTCCACACGCTGGAGTGACTGTGGGCCCTGCCCTGGTGCTCACAGACAGGAGGTGTGTGAAGAAAGAAACCACCCACGCCTGCTTTGTCAGGTGTGGCCCCTATGGAACAGACTGAGCTGCCACACAGCCTCCTGGACCAACTCTGCCTTCAGCGTCACCACCAAATGAAGTGACAGATGAGATTCCTCCTGCCCAAAACACCCCTTCTTCCCTCCTCTCCCTTACCTCATACTATCCATCAGTGTGGCTTTGCAGCTCCCTGACAGCCACCCCTTCCTGGCCTCTTGATTTGTCCCATCATTTTCCTGACCTCTCAGTGCAGGTGCTCTCCCCCAGCACTGCACACACAACCACAGCCACTCTCTCCTCAGAGCTTCGTGGGGATTCCCCCACAAATCTCCAAAGCCCACATTCCCCACTCTGCTCTCACCTCCCTCCTGGCCATGCTGGTCTCTGCCACCAAATGCCAGTTCCCTGTCACACTGCCTAAAACCACTGCAGCTCTGGTGGGACTTACTGTTCTTTGTAAGGCTTTGAGGCCCTGGACGATGTCCCAAAAGGGCAGCAAGTAGAGTGGAGTTTAGTGTGCAGCCCTACAGCACCCAGCAAAGTTGGTTTTGGGGGAAAGATATTCAACAGAGCGTGTAAGAGGAAATCTCTAATGCCAGACTGCACAGCACTTCCAGAGGACCACGGTGATACCAGACCATCCTGCACCATGTTCTTGCAAAGAGACTCTGCTACTGCCCTCAGCAGCTGAACCATGCAGAAAACAAATCCAGCCTCACAAATGTGGAGCTCCAAGGGCACCAGACTGGATGCAGACATGGGATGTCATACCCTAGAACCATTTACAGAGTTATAGTCCTGGTTCTAGGCAGCAAAGGGGAAAACTCCTCTCAGGATATGTCATTTTCTATAGTGCTTTGTAAGGCCAGGGATTGAGATGTGAGCAGTGAAAGAAAGGGAAGAAAAGCATCAGTAACTGGCACAGCTGATTTCCACCCTTACCGAGGCATGTCTGGCCATCAGGTCCTAGAGTTGTACCCGGGGAACACGTGCAGTCACCAGTGTCCAGGCAGGAGCCCTGGCAATCCACCACATCACAGATGTCATAAAAATCTAGGGCACAACAAGAACAATGTCAGCAGAAAGCACTGAGCATGCAAGGAAAGTACAGGGTTTGTCCCACCCTGTGTGCAGCCCCTCAGTTACAGACCTGGCCCACACAGGGAAAGCTGGCCTGCTGAAGTTGCAGAGAAACCAATCAAGCTTAATTACTGCGAGTCAGAGATGCAAATTTTGACTTTGGTAGTGTGCCAAGACAAACCACAGGGCCCACAGGGAGCATTAAATCACTGAGGCCAGGTCAGCTGTGAAAAAATCCTGCTAGCGGAACTAAGTGGGTGAAACTGCCTCGCTGATCCTACATGGACAGGCCAGCACCTGCAAAAGGCAGGAGCCAGGCCCCCTCCCAGGGACCACGGGTGTGGGTTTTCTCATCTTCCTCTGTTAGAGCCAGGATTAATGCTTGGGAGATGCAGTTTTGTGATTAGTCTCAGTTGTTTATTAATTCTTACCTATAGAACAGTCTCACAAGCTGTGAATTCCATCTAACAAAGCAAAAAATGGCTGTGTCTAACTCTTTCCAAGGTCTTT
>VZUA01023350.1:0-12774 GCA_013401035.1 Horornis vulcanius | reverse complement strand
TGACTTTTTTTCCCCAAAGAGCAGGCTGGTTGTTTTTATTTGTGCAAACAGCTTGTAAGGAGAAGTTGTGGACAGTTGTGCTGTAACACAGGTGAGGTCACTGTGAACATTTAATCATCTTACTGTGGGTTCAGTTTGGTGAGCTGCTGAATCCTAAATCTGTTTTTATCATGGTAGATAAATATTTATACTTAAATATTTACTTACATTTATCTTTTGGTAGCTGTTACCCATCCACACTCTGAGATTAGGAGTTGAGCTGGACACTTTTGATGGACATCATTATATATCATCCATTGCTTCAGATGGCCCAGCTGCAGCCCTTGGTCTTCTGCAACTGGAGGATGAACTTCTGGAGGTAAAAAAAAAATAAAACAGAACCCCCACAAAAATAAAAGTTATGTCATTCCTGTTTGTTTGGCCTTCTTAAAATGCTTCTCTAAAGTTCTAGCTTGGCTGCTGTGTGTGCAATAGGATTATTCCAGGTAAGATGTGGAAGCAGAGTTGTGCTTTGGAATTCACATTCATTTTCTTCACTGTTCCCTTCCACATTTATGGACAAAAGGTCAATTTTTTGTGACCTCTCAGTGACTTCATGGGTATTTTTTCTGAAATGCTTTAACATGAGTATCAAGAGTTACAAGGGCAGAGATAATATTTGTGTTGCATTATTTGTAGTCCTGTGGCTCAGTCTTTTGCACAATTTGGCTTTAGCTTTTGTGGTGCATAATCTTTCTGAATATTTGTCACCCCTAAAAAATTTACAACAGTCTTAGGAACAGTGGTTTCAGTTACACAATAAAACTTTTTTGTTGAGTGCTGAAAGATATTTGTGTGTATGAGCAAATACATGAGTTTGTTTAAATGTGTATAAAGAGGTATTGGAGCAGCTTTGGAGTTACCAGAGTCACACCAGACCTATTTTCTCAGGAAAAATAATTATTTGATAAAATAATTCCTATTTTGTGTGTGTGTGTACACATGTATCCATTGGTGTCTCAGCCTGAAAGTGAAAAGACATTAATTTCGTATTGCATGCTTACTCCTTGTGGAATATTTTGATATTTGAACCTTTTTTTAGTGGATGCAGAGAACATTTAATGGAAACAGAATTAGGCCTTCTGAAAGATTGATTTGTTAGGTGTACAGCTATTTTGCTTTTATTCCTTTACCCTCTAACATCAAAAATTCATACTGATATCACTAAGACCTAAAACATTTTCTTACTGCTTAATGGAGGAAATCTTGATTCCTGAAGGAAGGGATTAATGGAATGCTGGAAGTATAATTTAAATTGCTTGGCCACTAAACAAAAAAAAATATATATATACAAAGAGCAATAATGCAGTACTGTAGAGTAACTTAGGAAACTTTAATTGTGTGTACTTAACAGTTTTATGTATTACTCTGTACTCAGAATTAAGTTCATAGGTATGTCCAGACCTAGTGAGTGTAAATTTTTTGCTACTCTGTCATTGGGAAAAAAAAGCCCAACAAAATAAAAATGTGTTCTGGGGCTAAAGCTGTAAGTGCCAGGTTTAGCCCAGACTGTGTTTTTGCAGCCAAGTTATAAATCCCCTTAAATAGGGGTTTGCAGTGGAAAAAGTGACAGCCCCATTCCCCAAACAAGCAGCCTTACCTGGGCCTGATACATTTGGGATTGAAATATGATCAGCAAGGATTTTATATTTTTTTTCAATATACAGTGAGGTTGAGTGTTGATTATTTTTAATGATGTGTGTGAATTATGACAGACAGCACAATACCCCTCCCCTGCCCTTCATTTCAGCTGATTCCATTGTGTTCTTTTTTAGGAGTAAATTGCTTTTTTGTGCCCTTCTGTTGTACAATTTCCCTGCTATTTGGAGGCTGACTGTCTGATGTGCTGAATGAGTGGGTGTAGGGCACCTTGCCTGCTCAGAGGCTGATTTCTGGCAGCTGCAGGAGGAGAAATGGGAGTCCCCAGGTCTGCTGGGTGGGTGCACAGCAGCTCTTCCCCATCCATCATGGGATGCTGAGAAGTGCTGGGAGTTTTCCACCACGCCGCCACTCTCCGAGCATTAAAAAATCCTTATGCGTAGATCCTTCTGCTTAAATAATTAACTAATGGATAAGGCTGATAGCTCAGCACTTGCTGTAATTCTTGCAGAAAAAGCCCAGAGCAGTTTGTCTTGCTGTGGTGGAGGCCAGTTCCACCACTCTCAATTTTTCTGCTTGGCTGGGATGTAGAGTGTGAGAGGAACTCTGCGTTTCCCAGCAGTACAAACTATATTTGCACTGCAAAAAGCACAAAGTCAGGGGGAAAAGACAGAAGTGATCAGGAAGGAAATGTTGGCTAAAGTGGGATTGCTGTGGAGCCTTGCATAAGATTGAATCCCTCTAATCAGCAAGGTCTGGGAGGTTTGTGGAGAGGCTCTGCCTCAAGTGCACACATACAAAGGTGTGTCCATGTCTGGTGAGCGTTTACATGCTCTGTTTTATAGGATCAGATGTGGGTTCCTTTGCAGTGTGAGTGTGGAGGGAAGTACTGAAGGTAATCCTCAGTCATCCCCACTTGCTGTGCCTTTGTTCCTGCTGTGGAGTGACTTGGATGAGGTGCTGGATTCCCAAACCAGCGGCTGCACTCCAGCAGTGTGGACATTTGATCATAAGAGAGGCTTGAGGCTGCCTGAAGAAAATCCCTGGAACACACGAGATGTTGGGTCTGAGTCCACTGCACTAACTGGGTTAAAGCCCTGCTCTTTTGGGGCTGCAGTGCTGGTTAACACAGGTGATTTATGACACCTGCTGACATCCTGCTGTCCTCCTATTTGGGGACACCCCTGTGGTGCAAAAAGAGGAACCCTCAGGACATAAAGGTTATAAAATAGGTAAAAGAGGATGAATCGCTCTTTTTTCCTACAGAAGTAGAATCAAAGAGTGACAGAATGGTTTGGGTTGGAAGGGGCATTGAAGCCCATCCAGTCCCACCCCTGCCATGGCAGGGATACCTTCCACTGTCCCAGGTTGCTCCAAGCCCTGTCCAGCCTGGCCTTGGACATTTCCAGGGATGGGACAGCTACAAGAAAAGTGCAACTGCAGTATCCCATTTTTAAAGCACATCTATCTATCTATCTATCTATCATCTATCTGTCTATCTATCTATCTATCTATCTGTCTATCTATCTATCTATCATCTATCTATCTATTTTTTTTCCTGTTTCAAAGTTTGTGGTTTAGAACATCCGTTAACAATGATCTGTTGTCACTCCCAATCTTGAGGTTATGGTATGGTAAGTTTTGAGCCTTGCCAGGCCTTTCTGGTTAATTGCTTACTGTAATTGGTTTCTTTCTCATTGTACAAATGTTCTTGCTTGTTTTCTGTAGGATCTATTTTAGTTTCAGCCACTTTGTTAGATTTGAAACTGGCAAAGTTAGAATGACAGAACCATTAAGGTTGGAAAACACCTCCAAGGTCATTGAGGCAAACTTTTAAACTAGTTGTTGTAGTTCTGACTTCAGTTTTTTGATTGGAGCTCAGAACCTGTGTTTGCTTAAAATATTGTGGGGAAATTAATTTTTTTTATTTTTTTCAATTCAAACACATGAGCATAATGCTGAAAAAGGATCCCCAACAAAGAAACAGGTGAGAAAGAAACAAGAATTCTTGGAAAGGTTTAGGCTCGGAAAAGTGGTGAGCAGAAAAGAAGTTAGAGGAAGCTAAAGAGACATAATGCAGCAGTCAGTAGTCACAAGATCTTGGAGATGAAGTTTTACAATAATGTATATATTCTTCAGAAGCATGTGTGAATAAAACCATGCAGGCTGTGCCAGAATCCCCAGGTAAAATCAGACTTTCACGCTCAGGTGGGGAAAAATGTACGCCAAAAAAAAAATTAAACAAAATAATCTGGTGGGTCTCCTTTAATTCTTTGTGTGGATGTGTGTTCCCTTTCTGCAGGTAAATGGGGTGCAGCTGTATGGAAAATCCCGGCGTGAGGCTGTCACCTTCCTGAAGGAAGTGCCACCCCCTTTCACCCTGGTGTGCTGCCGGCGGCTCTTCGGTGACGGCACCGAGTCTTTGGTGGACGAGCCCCCCGTGGCACTTTGCCCTCCAGAGCAGAAGGTAACACTTCTCCTGTCACCCACTTGTGCAAAAATATTGGTTTCTTAGCTACTTTTCTTCATGTTAAATCCAGGATTAATTCATGGGAGTCGCAGTTTTTCATGTTTGGACTCAGTGTTTATTAATTATTATCTATAATACAGTCTCACCAGTTGTGAGCTCTAGCTAACAAAGTAGATTATGGAGGTGTCTCTAACTCTTTCCAAGGTTATTTAAGTGTTAATTGTCCAATAAAGAGATGACACCTATATTATTTATACTTTTAACCCGATAACCAAAAACTCGAGGTCCGCAATGGGAACTTTTCCACCCAATAAGAAAAAATCACCCAGAACAATGAAGAAGAAGGTGAGGAAGAAGGACTTAGACAACGCCCTAAAACCTCCATATTGCTTCATATATATTACTGTATTCTAAAACCTTAAATTCTAAGTTTTTCACCCTGTGAGATCACACATTGCTATTCAAACTACACGCCCACAACCCCAGTGCTGTCACTCAGTTTTGGGAGCCTTCTCCACAGCCTCAGGTCAAGGCAGTGTTTGCTTGAGGGTCATTGCCTGTCAGCACAGAAAGCCTGAAATTCTCAGTTTCCAGATTTCCAGCACAAAAGGACAGTGACTTTTTGGAAAAGTCCTTGCATTTCTGGGCTTACACGTGGTGGTCTTGAGGAGCTTGGTTGTCCTGGTAAGACAGGGTAGGTAAATCACTGAGCTGCTTTGCTGACTGTACATCCCATTCATCATCCCTACACTTAATAGGTGAGTGAGAGCTCTGAATTACACTAAATCACATCCTGGCCACCATTAGCTGATTGCTTCCATGTTCTGAGTAGGTTTTTATAGAACTGGGGAAAAAAAAAAATGGAAACTTGAAAGTTTCTTTCTGTCGCAAGAGCTTTAAAGTCTCAGGCTAAAGCTTGACACTTGTGGTTGCTCCTATTTGCAGAAGTATTTACAGCTTGGCTTCTCATCTTTTCTGATTGTCTGGCCTTTCTATTAGCTGTCTGTGGTTAAATCTTTTATGCTGTTTATTTTTCCTTTATGCATCTAATGGGACAGCTGAAGTTCATCAATGTGTAACAGGTTAGTAATATTCTAACAATTAATTAGACTAATACATGGGTATTTGTGTGCCAGGTTGGGCTCTGATGCTCAAAACATGTAGGCCTGTGCCCAGGGGAGTACTCAAGGCAGTAAGCTGGAGAAAACTCTATTCATAATGCTCAGGGAAGTTTTAATTCCATGAAAGGTCACATTTGAGGGCATGTATGCACCATTAATAATCAAAATATTGAAGGAATAGCGTTTGTAAAGAGCTGAGAGAATGGTATTTGGACCAGAGCTTTTATTTTCCAGGTGAAACCCGAGGAAGACTTTAATCCTGAGGAGGAAGAAGGGGAATTGGCATTATGGTCTCCTGATGTGAAGGTTATTGAGCTGGAGAAAGACAAAAATGGTTTAGGATTCAGCATTTTAGACTATCAGGTATGCTTTTCTGTATAACTAAATGCTAAACATCCCTTTGACCCTTTTGTCTTGCACAGTGCCTTAAAATGTTTTGTGGTGGAGATTACTGAGTAATGGACTTGACACTTGGGCCTAGAAACTATAGGTATAAGTAATGTATTTTGAGGCCAGCTCAATAAAGTAGGGAGTGTTCTAAACCTCTGATTATTGGACAAAGTGCAAAATCTTTAATCAAGCTCCACCCCATAACTCTGAGTTTAATGACTAAGGGTTAGGCAAGGTTTCTTTGTTGTATTTTGTTCCCTCTTACAATGACACTTCAGCTGTGAGAGTGGCAAGCAAATGTTCTTGGGTATTAGTTGGAGATGATTATATTCTTAATTGTTAAATTCCTTAGAAATTAACAACTCTTTAACTGGAGGGAAGTGCTACTAAAATTAACGAATCTTTCTTTCAAAAACACTGGCTTCAATTAAATATGTAGAAATTCTCAAAATCTGTAGTCAGAATGAAATGTTCTTCGTGTTTCTAGTCAACATGATATATTTTTTTAAACCTCCAGTCATCATATTTATAAGGAAATAAAATAGCTGGATCACTCTTTAAAATAATATACACATCACATCTGAGTGCTGCCTAAACATTGTAGTTTAATGAAATGTGTTCAACTGTTGTACATAAATGTCAAGTGATATAAAATTCACTTTTTGATACAATAAGGCAGGAATTGGGAACGAATTAGAAGGGAAAAAAATATTTGAAGTATTATGCAAACCCATTAATTCTATATTTTACCAGTGCGATTTAAGATTACTGAAAATAGATCCTGTTAGTCATTTTAGCTGACACATGTTGTGTTGCAGTGCCAGCTCTACTCTAGAGTTGCTGGGAGTCTTTACAGAGCAGTAATACACAGATTTGCTTTTAAGTTCTCATATAATCAGAATTAATGAAGGCTTTAATAGCAGGCTTTTTATTTACTTATTCGCAGATGCAAATACACGAGCAATGTTGTGGTACTTTCAGCTAAATTTAAATACATTCTAATCAATTCTAAATGAGTGGTAAACCACTTAATCTCAGATCTTTATAATTTCAAGATATTTATGTATAAAGTGTATAAAGTGTGTTCTTTTGTTTGGGATTTGCCTCTTAGATCTTTTACACTTTTCATCATCTGCAGATTAATTTTTATAGAGAGATATCCGTGGCTGTGTGTGCGTTTATGTAAATACATCCATCACATCCTCGAGAGCAAGGCAAAGAAAATAAATAATTGTCCATGCTACAGTGGAGGCAAGGAAAAAAAAAAAAACCAAAAAAACTCTGTGTGGTTCCTGGGAGAGTGTTTGGAATTCTTAACACAGATTTGCTGGGAAGCACAGAATTACAGCAGTGTTTAATTGTGCCTTAAAGGACCTGGAGACCCTTCTTAAAAACATGAAAGGTGTTTTTTTAGGCACTTACTCTTTGCTTTACAAGAGAAAATTCCAGCTTTATAATGGCAAATGATACTGCTTGTGCTGTGAATTCACTGCTGATTTTGCTCCTTTTGAGGAATACGGTTTTTAATTTTTTTTAAGGTATTTTTCAATGAAGATGGGCTTTCCCATGGCCCATCTTCATCATCAGTGAGTGACCAGCCTTTCTGAGCTGCCACAGTGTTGGTGGAAGTAGGGTGGGGAGGAAAATCCTTTTGAAGGGGAGATTTTGAGCAGGAAGCCTGTTGGTAATTAACACACAAGGACTGGCTCTGTCCTTTACAGAAATTTAAGGGACGTTTGGGGTTGCATACCCAGCTTGGAGGAGGTGATGTGACTGTCCTGAGCTTTTAAGATCCAATTATTTCTTTACCTGTTGGCTGAAATGACACTTCAGAAACACTGGAAGGACTTCAGGAAGCTCAGTGGGAGCAGGGAAGTGGTGTCAGGGTTAAAAAGTGGTGATGCTCTATTGCCCCACCTCACCTTCCCCCACACAAAGGTGGAGCAGCACCTTTGGAATGGTGAATCCCAGAGGTTCCCAGCCCTAGGGTGGGATGGGGCTGCAGTGTTTCGGGAGCCCTGCAATCCTGCTCACACATTTCTGACAGTGAGAGATGCCAGACACGCTGCAGAAGCAGGAGAATGCCCAGCAATTACAGACCAGGCTGCTCTGGAAGTTTCTTCCTACTTTGTTTTCAAGCACAAAGCTTCTTTACCTTTCCATCTTAATTCTGATTGTGGAATTAGACGTTGTGCTGATCACTAGTATGGTATATAATTTATATTTGTCATTTTGTTTCTCAAAACTGGCTGCATGCTCAGCATAAAGGGTGCTGTGCCTCAGTTGTCCTAAATGCTGGGCTTCCCAAGTCATGCTCTGGAAAAGAGAATTAATAAAAACTCTTTGTGAGGCAGGAGTCTTGAGTACGTGGAAAACTGAATGCTGAGATCAAGAAAATTATTACTCTGGCATATTAATTTTTAATGGGCTGTCTTTCTAATAATGTTTCATCTATCAAATAAATGATAAGCACATCCCAAGTGACTTGCAGGATATTCCCAGAAATGTACAAGCATAATTCCAATGCCTATATATTTTAATGAACTAATTACAAATTAATTATACCAATTATGCATAATCAATAGTATTTCTACTTTGTCCTGTGTTTTCTTTTGATTGTCTTTAGGGATTTAAAAGCTTAAAACAGAGCCACCTTCCTTTTTGTTTTTTTAATAAGGTTCTTAAAACTTTGGGGTAGAGTTACCCCTGTTGCTATGACAGAATAGTGTTTATATAGGATATTCTTTGTCTTCCCGTGGTCTCTATGTGTATTAAAAAAACACCTTTTTTTTTCCCTTTTGAATGTTGTAATTATGTTGTAGGAAATTTAAAATTTTTCAGACCACTGCTTTGCTGGCAGCAGGGTCCGTACTTGGCGAGAGAGGACGTGGAAGGGAAGCTGATCCTGTGGATTCTTGAAATGATGGATTTCACTGGATTTTTCTTTTATTTAAATAAGAAACACTGAAGACATCTTAAAATGAAATCTTCTGTGTTTTTTTCTGCTGTCATCGCTGTGTTGGGACCTGGTCAAAGCTCCTAGGCCAGGCACTGCTTTTTCCTGGTGGTGCTTTGATGGGAAGGCTGCAGAGGTCTCCTGGCCATGACAGAGCTGTGCTGCTCAGCCTTCTGGCCAGCTCCTCCATGAAGTAACACACTCTGCCTCCCTTCATTTCCTTCTCCTTTCACTTGGAGAGGCTGCTCTCCCTTTCACCTCTTCACTAACCTTTATGTGGTGCTGCTGGCACGGGTGCTGCCAAGTGAGCTCTGACGGGGAGGGAGGGACCCTGGACGCTGCCTCTGGAGTAATTTGGGATCACCTGGGATGCAAGGGGCTGCAGTCAGTGTATTTCGTGTTCTTTGTCAGCAGACCTGAAAGTATCCAGCTTAACAGTAAATCTGTCTAGCCTGGAACTAATCACAGAATCCCAGAGTGGTTTGGGTTGGAAGGGATCTGAACTCTCATCCAGTTCCAAGCCCTGCACCTTCCACTAGACCCGGTTGCTCCAAGCCCCATCCAGCCTCCTGGCCAGCAAGTCAAGAGCTAAGCCATTGTTTTTGTGACCAATCCCTTCTTCTTAGAAAGAAATTGAAAGATGCATTATCATGTTAAAATAGAGAAGCAATGCTGTCTAAAAATGACTGTGATCCCGGAGCAAGAGGAAAGAAAAATCCCGTAAGACTTATAGGGAAAAGAAGAGATCCCAGCAGGATAGAAGGTTCTTTGAGCCCTGAAACAGTGTTTACCAAAGACCTGATGCATTGCAGGCCAACAGATTCTGTCAGTAATGTTTTACAGAAATATTGGAAAAACCACAGGTAGCTGAATTGCAGATTTCTTGAGGCAGTATTGACCAGAAGGTAACTTGAATGGTCTGATGAGCTTTTATCAAATTAAACAAAAAGCTGAATGGACTTTCTGTGGAGCTTAATTTACTGTGCTTTGAAGTCAGAGTCTTTTTAAAGCAGCTGTTTCAGAGTGCATGAAACTGGAGAGGGCGAGGGGTGGAACGGGGAGGTTTGACATTTTACATAACTCTTGGGAAGGACTGTGAGATGCTGTTTCTCCCTGTCTGTGCTGAGAGAGAAGTCCCCAGTGCCTGCTTGCTTTGCCACAGTCCAGCTGCCCTGGAGAGCTGTCTGGCTGTAGGAACTCATGGACTCACCTGCTCCAAGTGATCCATGGAAGCAGAAAGAGGCATTTCAGCACTCAGGAGCTTCAAGTTACCCTGAGCTGGAGAGGCAGCGTGAATTGTGCCTGCCTTGGGCTGCCTGGGTCAGTGCTCCGGGGATTTTCCTGTGGTCTAGCAACAGGGACCCCACAGCTGCCTTATTCCTGGCTTCCCTTTATTATTAGTAGCAGTTTTTCGTGCTGCTGAACTGAAGTCTCTTTTGCTGCACATTCAGCAGGTTATGTTTTGTCCTTCTCCCAGGGAGCATGGGAAACAATTGTTTTCCCTTTTCTAACGAAATCACTGCATAGTCATTCACGGCAGGAAGTGAAGCAATTTAAGTGTCTCCAAATATCTTTCCTCTTTTCTTTATGCCCCAAACAGGCTCCAGATGTAGAGTTACAAAAAAAGCAAACTGACTTCTTATTTTGTAGAGGGTGGCATTCAAGTAGATTATATTTTTTTTTTTTTCTTTCACTTTCTTGGTCTGTTCAGCAGTGAGATGCAGGCTGGAATGCTTTGACAAGTTGCTGGCTAAACGTTTGCCCTCTTGTGATAATTTGAGCTTTGTCTGTTCTTGTGATAAGTTTGTTATGAACAAAGAAGCATATTCACGTCTTTGTTAAGCACATTTTCACCTGATCATGTGATGGAAACCTGTGGCTTACTGGCAAAAGCTGCACAGCTGTATTAAAAAGCAGTTTTACAATGGCTATCAGCTTGGTACTGGGAAAACTGATAAAGGCAGCTTTTCTCCCATCTCTACAACCCATCCACATTCATTAACATCAAAGTTCTGTAAGCCTCAGTACCAACTGTGTTGGTACTCATCTCACGGAGGATTTGCTTCTCTCCCCCTATGGGAAAGTTCTACATCCTCTAAATCATATTAAGCTGCTTCATGTGTAAAATAATTCTTAATAGTGTGTCATGAATTGAATTCAGTGTAGCTTTTTGAAAAATTCTCTTGGAATTCAGCTTAAAAACTACTTTTCNGCCACATCCACAGGGCTTTTAAATCCCTCCAGAGATGGGGACTCCACCACTGCCCTGGGCTGCTGTGCCAGGGCTGGAAAACCTTTCAGGGAAGAAATTTTTCTTTATATCCAACCTGAATCTCCACTGGCGCAACTTGGCTGTTCCCTCTCCTCCTGTCCCTGTTCCCTGGAAGCAGAGCCCAACCCCCCTGGCTGTCCCCTCCTGTCAGGGAGTTGTGCAGAGCCACAGGGTCCCCCCTAAGCCTCTTTTTCTCCAGGCTGAGCCCCTTTCCCAGCTCCCTCAGCCTCTCCTGTGGCTCCAAACCCTTCCCCAGCTCCACTCCCTTCTCTGGACACACCCCAGCCCCTCAATGTCCTTCTTGTCGTGACCTCAGAATTCCAGGTACCTCAGCAGTGCCCAGCACAGGGGACAGGCACTGCCCTGGTCCTGCTGCCACACCAGTGCTGACAAAAGCCAGGTACCATTGGCTTTCTTGGCCATCCAAGCCATGCACAGCCAGTTTTTCCAGGATAATGCTGTGGGAAACAGCATCAAAGGCTTCACAGAATTCCAGGTAGACACGTCCACAGCCTTTCCCTCATCCACTAAGCAGGTGTTGTGGTTTTGGCTGGGATAGAGTTAATTTCCCTCCTAGTAGCTGGTGCAGTGCTGTGTTTTGGATTTAGCATGAGAACAATGTTGATAACAGGGTGATGTTTTAGTTGTTGCTAAGTAGCGATTACTCTGAGTCAAGGACTTCTCAGTTTCCCATGCTCTGCCAGTGAGGAGGAGCACCAGAAGCCAGGAGAGGTGATCTGAACTAGCCAGAGGGATATTCCATACTGTAGGATATCATGCCCAGTATATAAATTGGGGGACTTGGCCAGGAGGGGTGAATCACTGCTCAGGAACAGGCTGGGTGTCAGAACCGTGCCTCACTTGTTTTTCTCAGGTTTTCTTCCTCTCTCTCTTTTTGTCGTGTTCCCTTTTCATTATATTTATTAGTATTAGCATTGCTATTACCTTTTGCTTTTTTCAGTTATTAAAGTGTTCTTATCCCAGCCATGGGTCACCCCAGCCAAACCTAGGGCAGCAGATTTTGGTCGAGCAGGACCTGCCTTTCACAAAGCCATGCTGATCCCCAGGTTGTCCTGCATTCAGTAAAAGGTGGAGATTTTCCTTATCCCTCCTTTTACTGTCTTGTAGAGCAAAATGTAGGAGCATCCCTCCTGTTCTTGTGAGCTGCAGCAGCTCTGGACAATACCTGAGTTTGCAGAGAAACTGGAGCATTACTGAGAACATCTGTTTTTCTTTGCTTTCTCGCATATCCATGAAATAAATGCTGAGCAATATTTTTACTATTAACCTTTAGAAATGTTTTCCCTTCTTCCCCCAAATTCTCCAATCTGGTTGTTCTTTTTCATTTCCTGCTAGAAAGAATAGCTTTTAATAAAAACAAAAAACCCCAAACCAAAGAAATTCATTATTATTCCACAGATGTCTTCTGCCTGGGAGAGAAGGCGAGAATTTAAAGGGACAAAACTGTAGCTGGATTTTCTGTTAACCACTTGGTAAATCTCAGCCAGGCTGAGATAATGTGGATGAGGCTGGAGGAAGCTGTGCTGGCCTGGCAGTGGGCATGTGGAGATGATGGAGCAGTGGGTGTGGAAGAGCTCAGCCCAGACAGCTCCAAATTCATTCTGAAATGATGAGATTTGAGGTGAATGTTGGTGCTGATGGAAGAGCATGAAGCATCCTGAAAACTTATGGAAGTTATGAGGTGTTCTGTTTTCTTAGTACCTCACCCTGCCTGAAGATGCCCAAATCCAGGGAGTCCTGTTGCACTTGCAATTTTCAATCTGTTCTCAGTGTGATTCACTTAAAATCCTCTGCAGCCTTTCTGCCAGCCCTTCTATCTGCTCCCTCATCTGCCCCGTTCCTCGTCCCTGGAGGGGTTCAAGGCTAGACTGGATGGAGTTATGAGCACCCTGGGATAGTGGAAGGT
>VZUA01023332.1:0-13405 GCA_013401035.1 Horornis vulcanius | reverse complement strand
CATAAGCATTGGTATAATTAGTTTTTTCAGATATTCTTATCTTTGAGAATTATATGATTACTTGAGAATGTAGTTTTTTCGGTATTTCTCTCCTTTTTAAAATTTTTTGGTCGTGAATAAACTTTGGAGTTATATATTGTAGAGACTAATTTGTAAATGCAATCTCTCCTGAATCCAAAAGAAGGCAGCAAATACAGAGGAAAAAAAGAATGACATCCTTATTTTAAAAAAAAATATTGTTCTTTATATAAAATTTGCTGTCTTGACCGCCTGTCATTATACTGGATTTTTTATATAGCTCGAGTTTATGTTAGCCAAGTTAGACCTCATGTGTCAGTGTGTCATTAACTGATTCCACCTGACCTATTACTGCCAGTCAGGTAACTGGGCCTCGCTGGCAACTTCAGGGATAATCACTAACAGGCATCTTAGGGAAAGTTTGTTCTTGGGAGGGCTCTTGCCAAAGCCACTTGGAATATTCTTCTAGAAGAAGGAATACACATATGTAGGCAGTAAGTCAAACACAGGGAAAAGCTCAAGGAGGACATGCTGTGCTTGTGTTATCAGAGTACATTTTAAGAAAAGAGTCTCAAAAGTATTAACAGAAAACTGCACAGTCTTGGGGCTAAGAATCTATTTCTTCCCTAAGTACAGACAAAGGGTGTGAAAAAATAGTTATTGTTAAATCTTGTTTGGATGGTCTTTGCTTATTTAGAAGAATCCTCCTTCATTTGAAAGTATTTACAGGTACAAATATTTACAAATATTTCTGCAAAGTCTCAGACAGACTGTTAAATGAAGAAGCAAAATAATTGGGATTACTTTGCTCCACTGCATTATTTATTATTATTATTATTATTATTGCTCAGCCTAAGTAACTAAGAGTGATTAATACAATAAACATACACACAAAAATCTAAAAAAATTGAGTCCTGAAAAACAACAGTAAATTACACAGAAATATCCACACATGGAATTGCTTTTCACAGAGCTATATATTTTTTAGCTAAAGTCTATTCCAGATGAGTCTAGTGATCTGAAAGGGTTAGTAATTTATATTCACCTTATTATAAGTAAAGATTAAGAGAACTTCAAAAAGACAAACTTACCAACTTTTTTTCCCATTCCTTATTAAGATCATCCACATAGGAGAGAACAAAATCAATTCTCCTGACACCATCCCTGAAGAAAATAGAATCTTTGCTTTGATGTCTTTTATCAATCTGTAGAAGATACAGGCATATGAATAAAAAACAAGCATTGCTGTTTCTCTGAAACATAACAGAAGGCAAAGAAGTTTCCCCATATTGCCACAGTTCTTCAGTGTCTTTACAGCTGAAGATACATTTGGGCAAGTTTTAACAAGGGCTACATCTAGTTTAAATAATTTCAAAATTACCCGCACATGTCCGAAAGCATTACATGTAAATAACTGGCACAGGAAAAGTAAATATACATATGTTAGTGTAGCAATACTTGTGAATGCTTGAAGCAGGTAGCAAAATGTAAATTCCATGCATTTTCCTCTGCATAACAAGATTCACTAAGTCAACCACCACAAAGACAATATGGCCCAGCAATGACCACACCTAAAAATAGCTCACAAAAATACAAAGATGATGTTTCAACATTGAGTATTTACTTTCATAGGAAAAAAATACACCTAATAAAAGATATCAATGTAACAGGGCAATTAGTATTCCAATTGATCTATTAAAGGTCATATTTTAATTTACCAACATGCCAGAATGTCTTAGTAACAACAACCACCTTTTTCACTATTAGGCCACAGTAATCAATGTTAGGAAAATGAAAGACTATAACCCCACTCTCCTAGGGAAGTTAACTGATAAGGTAATATTATTTATTATCACATCAATATTCAGCTTTATTAAATCACATACAAGTCACACAGCAAAGTGCTTTCCACAGAAGTGAATATTCTAGTTTAAATGTAACTCTGTGCTGAGGAAGGTTGGTGTTATTTTTTCAACCACACCTATCAGCAAAAGTGTATTTGTATAATGTGGGTTTGTTATTATTCTTATTCATAACAGTATAGGGCTGAATTGGGGTTTTATTTTATTAGAGTGGGAACAAAACAGAATACTATGTCTGTGTCTTTTCCATCTCATACCATGCAAGGATGCACGTGTTCCCTAAGAAAGCACAGAATATTTATTTGCAGCTGTGAACCTTGCTCCCAGTGAAGCAAAGGCATCACACAGTGAAGCATGTTATTACTGCAGCATCCAAGCCACCTGCAACAGCATGCATCACTGCTTTACCCTGAGACGTCGCTTCAGGAACAGATTATACTTCCTCCCACTCTGCTGGAACAACCAACAAGGAGTTAGCAGGGCCACTGTTTCTCTTCAGGAACCAACTGCTTGAAGCACATACACCCCACCTACAGTAAAGCTGTCCTTCAAAGCTAGGAAAAGCCTCTAACCATCAGACAAAAACAAGCACCCACAAATAATGTGACTCTCATGCCTTTTTTTATTAAAGGCAAAAGCTGGGAATCCGTTTGGAGAGCAAAAATATGTTTAAAGATAATTCCTATAATACCACTTGCCATCATTTGGATGCTTAAGCAGATTTAAAAAAGAGCAAAGTGGTTTTGAGTGTAGAGCAAAGGTACCAAAACACTGTCTCATGCATAAGTGTATGCATTTTTCTGTTATACTCCTGTTTGGTCAGACCCACTGGGACACAAAAAGACAAATGGCAACCATGTAATTCCAGAACTGACAAAATTACAAGTAATAATATCCACATAATTCATGAGTTTATCTTTAAATAGGCTGAAATTAAATAAAAATAATTGAAAATCCTATTGTTCCATAGTGTTGCACAACTTGATGCATCTTCATTAGACACCCTGGTAACTGCTGAAATCAGATACCTCAAGCAGCCGTGCATTACGGAGAATTCCTGTGTTCCTATCCTAGCCCTTGGGGAGCTACAAACTAATGCTGCAAATCAATGCAGCACAAAAATAGTTACAGAATAAAGAAATTATTTCCTGAAAATGCTGCTATCCTCTCTTTGCCTTTCCTCTTCAGCAATTCTGTTAAGGTTTTTTGCTGTTTATCTTCCTGAGAAATATTTACAGCAGATCAATTAGACTACTTTGTATGGCTGAAATCAGCACATCTACCTCAGAAATACTTTTGCTTCCAAATGCAGTACATCATCTTGCATGATTAAAAGGCTCACAAAAATCATAGAATCCAACAGCAGAAATGAAAAAGCATTTTTCTGTTCTACTTTGTACTTACAGGTTTAGGTC
This sequence comes from Horornis vulcanius, assembly GCA_013401035.1. Classification (NCBI taxonomy): domain Eukaryota; kingdom Metazoa; phylum Chordata; class Aves; order Passeriformes; family Scotocercidae; genus Horornis; species Horornis vulcanius. The sequence continues at coordinate 10,110 of VZUA01023332.1, read as the reverse complement.
TTTGCAAATATAATTGTGACTACATGCAAACTGCAAGTTCAGACACTAGGTTAATCAAGTTAAAACAATGCATAGAACCACACTAATATCTGTATGGAATCAACAGTACTGTAATTATTCAGCATTACACCAAGTGAACCCCAAAGCACATTCTAACAACTTACAATGTTAGCAATTGCCCCAACCACTCATGAAAAAAAAGACAGCGACTTCATGAACACAGAAATTGTTCTAGTGCACTGAATTCATATACACAAAGAAGAAATAAAACAAACGCTACTTACTTCAAAAATAAGCTCCTGCTGAAGGAGTACCCCAAACTGTTTGGGTTGCACAGTTATAATCAGATTATTCAATACAATTGAAGAAGTATTTTATTGCTATCAAAATCTGGTTGTTTTCTATGATGTGTCAGAATTGTCAGTAATTAAAGGTGTGACTATCAATTTAAGAAGATGCAGAAGTCATTGTCAGATCTGCTTTTAGAAGGGGAATACTCATCACTTCCTTCTCCTTCTGTACATAGGATTATTATTTGTGGATAGTGACAGGCCTGCTTATTAAACCCATAAATTACTCCTTTCCATTTTGCTGCATTTGGATTTCACAAGGAGAACAAGATCAGTCCTGCACATTCATGAAGGTTTGTGCATACATGTGCACCTACAGGTTTAACGTACATAAAAAATGTGTAATTTGCATTGGTTCTATCAATGAATCATTAAACATTGTGGATTTGTACATCTTATTTCTCAACAGCTCTTTCCAGAACTGCATGAAAGCCGTTAATGATCCTCGACAACCTGCAGTTATTAAATAAAGCTACACCTCATCATAGAAAATATTCTGAAATGTGTTCCTCCTGCAATACAAGTAACCAAATTAAAACTTTCCAACACAGTACAGATAGCTGAAGCTTTTTAGTAATTAAGTTACACCCAATGAGGAACTACAGAAGAGATGGAGCCCTGAGGCATACAGTGAAAACTCAAGAAGCAACAACCACAAGTCACAACAGGAGGAATTCCTACTGGATGTGAGGCTGTGGTTGAGTGGGAATGGGTACAGGAGATTGCCCAGAGTGACTGCAGAATCTCCATCCTCAGAGATCACACAGCCTGACTAACCTAGGCCAGTACTGACTGTGCAACCTGATCTAGGTTTGAAGCCAGGCCTGCCTTGGGTGGAGGTTAGCCATCCAGAGGTCCCTTCCAACCCACGTTCACTGGAGGATTCTATGAAATCAGGTTACTGAAAACATTCAGCATTTACCAGGGCTTTCAAAAAGTTGAATAAATCCATCAGCTACAAAGCAAGTTACAAAACTCACCTGTTCAAAACACAAATAATGCCCTCCCGTTATCCTGTAACAGCTTTCCAATCTAGTTATCTCTCTAATAACTGTGACCACTCAGCTTGCAGACAGATGTGCTAACTGAATGCTGTAATGGTCTATCATGAAGAGACACATGTTCTTTTCATGTGGCATAAATGCACACTTCCAGGATTCATATAGCATTATATCAATAGTTACAGTTATCCTGTATTTGATGATTTCTGTCTGGACACCCAGCAGAGGCTGGGGTATTGGAGCATGTCCAACCAAACAACCCTCCAGGTACCCACGTCTGCAATCCTCACCTCACACACAATCCAGAGCCCTGCAGCAGGAAACCCTGACTCAAGAGGACAGGGGACAGGAGGCCAAGACGTCAGTAAGGAAACCAAGCACAGCTGAAGATGAGGTAAGGCTGTAAGAGCCAAGGCCTGTTGTGCCCACACTGGTTTGGGCACGGTGTGCAAACACTGGCTGGCAACCACACCACATTCAGACCCACCTGCAGTGGCCCTTCAGTGCTGCTGAGGAGTCCTTGGCTGCCCTGCTCCCCGAGACACCTCTCCAGGGCCAAGGCAAACAGCTGGAGAGGGTACAGCAGCTGCTGGAAGTGGCAGCAATCCCTGACACTGGCACAGAGAGAGCTCCAGACTGCAGGCTGAGGCTGAGCACTGCGCTCAATGTCTCTGTGGCCTCGCTGCTGCCCCAGTGCACTGACAGTGGGCAGTGTGGGCAGACACCCCCTGATGGGTCAGTGGCAGCACAGTACCCAAAAAACAAACATGCTTTGCAGACTGTACCTGAATTATTTAATCCTCTATGTTATTATGGGACTCTGAGGGATTTCTGTTTCTGGTTATCCAACAGGAAATGTATCCTTAGAGGCCACTTAGCACAGCTCTCTGAGCACACCTTGTAGGCAGGGAGCCTCCTCCAAATACACTCTACTACTAAATATCCTGGCCCTCTCTATGCCCATGCTGCAAACACAGGGAAACTTGTCCTAGAGCAACACTTTTCAGATTGTTATTCAGTCAGAAAACTGCACGCTCCTGCAGTGCCTATGTTCAGAAAAACCCTTCAAAAATTCAATGCCTTGGATCTCCAGGTTTCCCAAGTGTCCAACCCCACAGAGCAGGGGCTGAAGGTTCAGACCTGAGCACCCTTCCCCTTCTGCTTTTGTACCCTGTGTCTCTTTTGCGGGGAGGTGGTTTAGAGCAGCATTTTCAGTAACAAAGCAGCCACCAATAACAAGCAGAGGTGGAAGAACCCATTCACTGCATTAGCTCCAGCACAGGGAAGCACCTCTGGCTGTGACTAACTAGAAAGACAAGAGGTTACACTAATAGAATAACTATGGAATGGTTTTTAAGATCCCCCACAAGCGTATCAAGGAATTACATTATCACAGTCCTACATTACAAGGCAAAAACTGAAACTACAACATTAAATTGATTTGTAACATTTTGCTGGTTTAAAAGATACAGTCTACCAACAAAATATTTTATTAACTGCATACCTTTCATAATCACACAGCAAGTTAGATGCGAAACAGTTTAAAAACCCCAAAGAACTACATTAAAATGCAATTAGGTAATTTGCTAATTCTAGCAATCCATGGCAGAAAAGCTTTCAGAATACAAAAATGGACAAAAAATCTAAGGTTTGAAAGCTGAATCAAAATACAAGAAAAGTCTCCATAACAGAAAGGCAGGAAACATTCACTGGCTTAAAAACAAAGTTATCACCTTCACTTAGATGCTCAGTTTGCATTGAAGATTTACATACTCTTCCTTTTCACAGAATTAAAACATGCTACAGGAAAAACACATGTATTTAAGTGCTGCTATGCTAAATATGAACATATATATTTATACACATATATGAACTTAAACATAACTTTATAAATACATATCTAAATTATATAAATGTATTTCCAAAAGTAAAACGTTCCTGGAAATACATTTACAGAACACAGACAAACATACAGGTGAAATATTTCTCCTGAAAATCAAAATGTCATTATTTCTGGTTTATGCACTCAGCTCCCATTTTACCAGAGTCCCTTTCCATGAAGTTCTCATCATTATTCTTCCTTGAAGGAATCTGTGCAACTGAAGAGTTTACTCACTTTAAAGATGTGTATTAACAACACTCTTAACACCACCCATTCCGATTTCCAGTTACACTTCATGCAGGCTGTAAGGGTGCATCCAAAATGATAACTTTTCCCATTCAAAGAAACATAAAATCCCATGTATTTCTTGCAGCTAAAACTTGAAAGCTGCTTTTTTCACCTTCGTTCATGTTTCAATTCTGACCCACGTTAAAATCTGAAAGCTTGAAAACATGCATTTCAAAGCAGTTTAAGACACTGAGGTATTTGCACTGAAATATAAATGCACATAAAAAGCCTCTCTGTATAAAGGAATACATTAAACAAGAACAGAACAAATAAAAATAAAAAGTAAGCTAGGAGAGCGTACGTGTTAATGGAAGACACCAGAGCCCAAATTAAGCAAGCAGACAGTTTTAATACACCTCAGCATGTACTTCTTCAGTTATTTTAAATGACTTTTTGTACTTCTTCTCCACAGAACAATGATCATTTTAAGTTTTCTGATATATTTGAGAATTTTTATAGTTATCTCATCTGTGAATTTCAGCAAGTGGCTATCCTGAGCCTTTCCTTATTATTTACTACAATAAAAAAAGAGGCAACATATTTCAAATTATATCAGTCCTTGCTCTTTAGAACATTTTAAAGTATCATGCTGACTCACAGAGCCCTCAGGCCACCATGATAAAAAGGAATCCCACATTTGTTAATAACACCAGAGTCAGAATACATCCTATATTCCATCAAACCAAAACAATGATAAAAAAGCAAACTTTCCAGTTTTCTCCACCAATCTCAACTTTTCAATTTGGTCTATTATCCTTTTGATTTACTCCAATTTATCTTTTAAGTCATCTCTAGGAATAAATGCAAAACCACGTTCATTTTTATCAACTAGAAAAAAAACCTGATTTTAGAAGGATGGCATCCTTGAAACTGGAAAATTTTCTGGTGAGGGACGTTTTGGCATACTGTAATAGAAGACGCCACACAAATTCATGCAAGGAAGCATGAATACTTCTCACTGCTTACCACTTGATGTTCAGGGATGAGTAAAGTAGTCTCAGTGCTGCTTAGGCCCTGCCAGTGGCATCACGGGAAAAACATAATGTTGTTAGCGATGATGCAAAGGATGTTTTAAAATTAAAGGCTAATTCAGAAGAAACAGTGTAGCTCCTGGTTTATGTTGCTCAAAAGCTCTTCTGAGTGATAGATGGGTTTTCAGTTGAGATAGTCAGAGTTTAAACCAACCTCTACTTCCTCAGAGGAGCTTGGTCTCTAGCCTACACTACCAACTTTTACATGGTCCATACTGATTTTTAAGCATTAATCATTACAATTTTTGATAAGAGTTAAACAGCATTCCTCATCATTTCCGTTAGAAAAAATACAGTCTAAACAAGTTGGTACAGATCACTGCTTATAAACTGGTGAAGAAGAACTGTTAATAGCACTCTTATTTATTTTGATACCAAAGAGAGAAATTGTACACAGCATAGATGACTGTGCATTCAGAACAAATGTGCTGCCCCTTACTTGGCTATTTTTTAACTCCAAACTGGAATTATACAGTGTACACTGAAGGAAAACAAATGCAATGAGACAAATCCTTAACCTCACAGTGCAGACAAGGTAAACTGGTACCAGTAACTGCAGTTACACCTCATGAGGGCAGTGAGGGCTCCACAGCTCCCAGTTCTGACCCACACCCAGCGACCCTGATCTGAGTTGTACAAGATCTGGGTGCTCACTGCTTTCCTGTGTGTTGGAGTGGAGGCCAGACTGCACCCAGGTGTGAGGGGAACACCAAGGGCAGAGGGCTCTGCAGAGGACAGCCACCCTACACACACGGCCAGCAGCTCTCTGGGGTGCTGCCCCACCACTGTGGGGCTTGAGATCAGGCGCTGCTGCTGGAATGAATCATGGTTTAGAGTACCTCAGAAGTTTCTCAGCATCTAATTCTGTTAGTCAATGACTTATCACACTTTGGTTTTGTCTTGATTTTCTGTGCTTTGAACACAAACCACAGACAGATTTAAACAGTGCAACCAAACAGTGCAAAGCCCATTATGAAAACACAACAGTTCTCTGTGGAATTAAACTGACTTCCAATAGAAGCAGAATACTAACAGCATTTTATTATTATAGTATCATTTACTGGTTTAGAGTTGTAAAATTTCAGAAAGTTTATTACCCCAAATCCAATTTTCATACAGTACTGTTTATTACTTTTTAAATAATGTTTTTTCACTTTTATTACAATTTTTCTTGAGAGAAATCACTGAGGTCCATTCCTGTTGTGGTTACACATCAAGTAATACATACACACATCTTTACATTCTTATTTAATGATGCCATCTCTGGGTATTTGCTTATCTAAGTAAGCTAAAAATGTCCTTTGCAGAGTGCAGTAAAATAAACAGAAAGATTGATCTGTTTTTTGGCAAGGAATCCCCCTGGGGAACAGTGCAAATATAAATAGCTGCACTATGCTCTTACCGTAAGATAGTCTGAACTGGGTTTAGAGGTCTAATCCTCCTGTCACTGATGCTCCTGGCAAAACTTGCACTTTGAGTAAGGAACCAAGGGCTGAGACACTGAAATGGAAAGTTTTTTCCAATCCTACCCTGTAAATACTTGCCACAGGAAGTACTGCACAAGCTGAACACCAGTGACAGCACAGCCTTGCTCTTCAGCTGCCCTAGGGCTCCTGACCTCCCCACTGCACACATTCCCCCATCCACGCTGGTACCCTTCCATCTGCTTTTATCCAGCCTCTCCATCCCATGCTCCTCCCCACCCACTGCTCGCCACCTCCTCCATGGTTCAATGCAAAAATACAGGCTTCAGCCACCCACTGGTCCTCACTGCCCACCCCGCTTCACCCAGAGACAAAATTTTATTGCATTTAGGGAAACACAAAGCTGTGAGGCTGGCAGAGGCCTTTGTACATTCCTATGCATTCTGTTAAATGCTTTCCTGCTAGTCATGGGATCTCACCCTGCTCAGTGTAACTGTCAGAAATTAATTAGCTCAAGCCATTAGGATTAACTATTTTTAAACTGGCACTCACACCTTCTCCTGCACATTTCAAGTACTCTGATAGAAATACACTGCTTTTTCATGGTTTGCCAAAGTCTGTGTACAGCCCAAAGGGACTCCAGTGTTGGTAACACATGACATGCAAAACAAGAATCAACTCAAATAATCCAACTTTGTTGGGATGAAAACTGAGAAGGTTGGCAGTGGTGGCAGCAATGTTGGGCTGGCCCCTCTTCCTCTGGAATCCACTCTCTTAAGTTTTCAATGCACTCTGGCTGTCCCCAAAATAGCCCTCATGTGTTTTTGTTAGACTTGTAAGAAGTATTTTTGTACTTTCTATATTTTGAAACCAATTTGGTCCATCTTTGCAATATTAACAATGGAATTTTGTTTCTCTACCTGAAGATCCACCAGTCTGAACAGAAAAATGAACAAGCATGAAAAGTAATGCACAATATGATGGTGTTTCTTCAGAAAAAGACCCTAAGCAAATAATTTGGAACACCTGCAGCACCTGCTTCTCTGAAAAAAAGACAACCTATGAGTCAAGCCATAACTGTGATAAAACACATTGCTTTAATAAATTTGACAATTTACCTCTGCTAACCTGGCTTAAATAAAGACAGCTTCTTCACAGATTTTCTTATTATCAAGTTACATTATGGAAAATCCTGATTAACAGGATTTTTTAGCAAGCATTTCACCGGTGTGAAATTAACAGAAAGGTAAAAGTTTAATGTGTAACTGTGCAAAAACCATCCCTATCTCCTTACAGGTAGAACAGGGCACAGTTCCTGCAGAATTACTCAGGCCGTAGTGTAGCCACCTGCCTTTTATGGGGCAGAGTCCACAAGCACACCAAGCAAACATTTCAAATTACTTGTGCTTCTTAATTGCAGTAACAAATAGTCCTCTGTATAGATGGACCTCTACACATGTTGATAAATTACAACCTGGTGATTCAATTTTGCTCAAAAGCTGAGCTGATTTTACATTTATCCCATCTGAATGGCCTGAACTTTTACTATTAGAAAATGTAATACAAATTCAACTTTTTTAACTTTCCTCCAGCCTTGAAATAATTGAGTGATCTTCTTTCCTCTTAGGCACAGGAACTCTGTTTTGTCAGTGTGTTTTATCTTCATTTACCCAGTAACCTGAACAGCCAGTTACAATCCCTGAGCAGACACACCATTGTATATTTTTCTAATGCGCTCTCTTGCACAAATAGAAAGCACAGAGGAAAAAAAGTTCTCAGGTTTTATCTCATTCATTTTCCAATTTACTTAAAAGGACTTTCAGAGGCATTTATGTATTTCTTGGAACAAGAACTCCATAAAGACTGATTCAGGTAGATTCTATGCAGGGATTCACTTAAGACAGTTGCCTCTCTCTAACAGAAGTGGCTGTCTGTGTATTACTGATCTAACAAGGACATAATTTGAAGCAGTCCCCATTGCAGCACTTATTTGAAAATACCCCCATTATATAATTTTTTTCTCCCCCTCCTCCAGTTAGCAGAAAACATCTCCTTGTCTCCCTGCATGACAAAGCATCTAGAAATTATTTATAAGTCTTGGAATACGAGAAACTGATATAGCCCAAGTGATGTTATTTCTTTCATTCCTGTGGGAGATTAAAGAATAAGAAAAATAAGGAGACTCAAGAAGAAGCAGTTAAAAAAAAAAAACAGAAAAAAATCCAGGATGAAATCTGCAACAATGGAAAATCATGAAGGACCAAAATGCACCACTGACTCACGCTCCAATGCTTTTAGAGTCCTGGACTTATCCAACTTTTGTACATACACTGCCAGGCTTCACTACAGACTGTTCTTCACTTTTTGTTTTACTTGCATTGTTCCTTATGTCCAAATCACATATTTTAGAAAAGAAACNTAACTCTTTCTCAATGTTTTTTTTTTTTTTTTTTAATTAATTCCATTTCTGTTTTAAAATTACTTGACTTAAATTGGTTTAGGAATTCCAGATGTTCGTATTTTTAACCACAGAAACATTGTTAAGTGACCTATCACAGATATAAAATCATTCAATAGAGAAATGTACTACCTGTCAAAACAAGAACAAAGCATATTGACCTGAGCACAGAAGGTGAAAGGAGGAGAAACCATGCTGGGATAGAAGATCCTGCTGAATTCCTACAGGAATGCATCAAGGATGTTAAAGGCAACCTAGCAAAGAACTGAGGGAAAATAATTCTTCCAGTTTATACAGAAGACAACTGAAGCTGTGACAACACATGAAGACAAAAGATTAGCATTATATGAAAAAGAAATCCCATAAATATTAGGGGCTATCTTACTATTGCAATTAGTTAATAGAAAAACTTCTAATATGGACTTAACCTGAATTCTAGGACATTAAACATCAAGAACAAAGCCTGTCAGGGCTGATAAGAGCGTGAAACTGGGCAAGAAGATCAAGAGTAACTCTGTAACTTTATGTCTGGCTAATGCACAGAAAGCAAAAATCAGATAAAAATGTGTCAGGGTTCATTGGGTAGGACAGGGCAAAGCACAGAAAAGTACTAACTTAAATGTAAGCAAACATCAGGTAACCACCTGATCTGCAGAAAAAAACTAAGGCCAAACAAGCTGTCTTAGAGGGAGCAATGAAAACAACAAAACAAAACCCCCAAGTTATCAACTACTTACTGATATTGCTAATATGACAACACTTTTTGATATTTAATAACAAAGCATAAAGAAAAAGAATTATGCAAGGGAACATGTAAGAAGAAAACAAGAGAAAAGTCTGCATGAAGATAGGAGAGATGTTTGAGAGGATAACCAGATAGATTTTTCCCAGACATGAATGTGCTGAAGATCAAAGCTTCCTCCTTTCCTGCCCCATCACCAATCTTTCACACGTCAAAGAAAGTTCAAATCCCGTTCCTTTACATAGATGACACATGCTGCACTCTTTCTCCCAGGCTTCCTGCCTTTTCATATGCCCTAAGTCATGAAGTGACTTCTTCCAAGCTTTGGTGAAAGAAGTCATCTCCATCCACTCTGAGACTCCAGTGAGTAGCTCAGAATCAGCTTATCATGGCTTGATGGCCATTGGTCAGTGAAACATCTGATATGGCTGCTCACTTAAAATTTTCCTGCAGAAAAAGATGATTACCACTCCTACAACAGATTCAGAAGGGAATAGGGTGAACATATGAACAAGTTTTAAAATTAAAGTGGTAGATTTATGAAAACATTGGGATGATATGGCTGTATGTTGTAAGAAGACAAAGATCTGTGTAATATAGGAAGCCCTACAGAGTTCAGTCTTTGTGTGATCATCTCCAGATGTGGTGCTCAGAAAATGCCGAGGACATGTTTCCCTTTTAAGAAGCTCAGCAGAACAGCTGCAGTTTTTCAACACTCAATTCAACAGACATCATTTCTGATCAGTGCTCATGGCCAGGATGAGACAGACCCTATTTGGACAGAACAGCTGTTTCTTTTCCCATCTAAAACCTCCTGTCTTCCTCTAAGCATGTAACAACAATAAAGAAATCAGACAATAGGAATGAAAATAAAATACCAATGTAAAGATCATGTATTTTAAATATTCATTTTGAGCCAACATCTCAACTGAAT
>VZUA01023324.1:3329-23572 GCA_013401035.1 Horornis vulcanius | reverse complement strand
CCTGGGAGGATGGGGCTTCATAACCTGAAAGTGTAATTGGACAATTAACCCCAATATGTAAATGGACCAAAACTTATAAAAGTGTGAAGACTCATGACTCGGGGTCCATCTTGGGTCCATCTTGGGTGGAGCCACAGCCGGGCTCTTGTACTGCCCAAGGTGTATCCTTTGAAGGCCTTTTAGTAAATACCTACTTTATTCCTTTAACACTGCCTAGACTCTGTTCCAGGCAGCCTCTTTAGGCATCAACAGTATATCCACAAAAAGAATAAGCCAGGGCAAAGCAGGTGAAGAAGGCAGCATCCATGCTCCTCTTGTGCACTGCTGTGTGCTTGCTCCAAAGGGCTCTTTCTGACTTTTCCACACCAGTCCCAGGGCTGGCATGAAGCACAGCTGCACAAGCCAGCAAACACAAGAAATACAAGAAACTCTTGGCGGCAGCCTGCTGGTGGCTGCCCCAGAGCTTTCCTGGGCAGCCTGGGTATGCAGCAGTCCCGGTTTCTCATTGCTACACTGCAAGACAAGCTTTTATTGTTCTTGTAGGAGATTAGTTTTCATTACTTTCCGAACAAAAGCATACCCACTCTCAGCAATACTAAACCAAATTTATGGGTTCATATGGAAGAAACACACTGACATGAGTAAATTCTCATCATATGGCATATTATATGTTCTAAACAACCTATTTGGTGCCAGTATTTCTTGTGTTAGATGCCATCAGTAATTCTGTCCTCCTCATTTATCAATTAATGTTTGTAGTGAAAACGTACCCAGCCAGTTTAACTCACTGAGCAACTTTGCTGTGGTTGCAATTGTGGCCTCTAAATGTCCAGCAGTGCAACTGCAATCAGTGCAGAAAAGCACCTGGGGGTCCTGGTGGACCCAATCATAACCCAACAATGCTCTTTGCACTTAGAGCAAAGAAAGTGAATGGTGTTCAGGGCTGCATTAGGACAGGTGTTGCCAACAAATTGAGGGGCAGGATCCTTCCTCTCTGCTCTGATTTGGTGACTCCTGGAGTGCTGGGTCCAGTCCTGGACTCCCCAGTACAAGCGAGACTGCAACAAAGAGCCATGAAGATGATGAAGGCTGTGATGCACCTCTCCTATGAGGAAATGCTCAGAGCTGTTACTGTTCAGCCTGGAGAAGAGAAGGCTCAGAGGGATTTCATCAACGTGTATAAATTGGGAAGGGAGGGTGCAAAGAAGACACAGCCGGGCTCTCCATTGGTGCCCAGTGTGAGGACCAGAGGCCATGGGCACAAACTGAAACACAGAAATGTTGTGGCCCCACTTTGGGGGTCACCAAGCACTGACATAGGTTGCCAGTTTTCAAAAGCTGTCTGGGAATTATCCTGGACAATTGGGTCTGGATGGCCCTGCTTGTGCACAGGAGGTTGGCCCAGATGACATCCAGAGGTCCCTCGCAACCTTAACAATTCTGTGGCTCTGTGAACCTAATTGCTCCCACCACTGTGTGCTCTTAGCACATTGCTATTTCACATCAAAACTTCCTTCACAATGAAGTGACCTGGAGAAAAGGTGACCTTTTTCTAATTCTCAGCTTCTGGACAAGCAGCACATNTTTAACTCACTGAGCAACTTTGCTGTGGTTGCAATTGTGGCCTCTAAATGTCCAGCAGTGCAACTGCAATCAGTGCAGAAAAGCACCTGGGGGTCCTGGTGGACCCAATCATAACCCAACAATGCTCTTTGCACTTAGACCAAAGAAAGTGAATGGTGTCCAGGGCTGCATTAGGACAGGTGTTGCCAACAAATTGAGGGGCAGGATCCTTCCTCTCTGCTCTGATTTGGTGACTCCTGGAGTGCTGGGTCCAGTCCTGGACTCCCCAGTACAAGCGAGACTGCAACAAAGAGCCATGAAGATGATGAAGGCTGTGATGCACCTCTCCTATGAGGAAATGCTCAGAGCTGTTACTGTTCAGCCTGGAGAAGAGAAGGCTCAGAGGGATTTCATCAACGTGTATAAATTGGGAAGGGAGGGTGCAAAGAAGACACAGCCAGGCTCTCCATTGGTGCCCAGTGTGAGGACCAGAGGCCATGGGCACAAACTGAAACACAGAAATGTTGTGGCCCCACTTTGGGGGTCACCAAGCACTGACATAGGTTGCCAGTTTTCAAAAGCTGTCTGGGAATTATCCTGGACAATTGGGTCTGGATGGCCCTGCTTGTGCACAGGAGGTTGGCCCAGATGACATCCAGAGGTCCCTCGCAACCTTAACAATTCTGTGGCTCTGTGAACCTAATTGCTCCCACCACTGTGTGCTCTTAGCACATTGCTATTTCACATCAAAACTTCCTTCACAATGAAGTGACCTGGAGAAAAGGTGACCTTTTTCTAATTCTCAGCTTCTGGAGGCAGGGACAAGCAGCACAATCCCGTACGGTGACAGGAAATGCATATTCCCAACATGGTGCCACGGGATCCTTGGCACAGGACTAGTGATGGTGGGAGCAGCATATCTGATGTGGGCAGAAAGACTGGATGGCCACATGGGCTTTGGTGGCTGAAATGCATTCCCCAGCTTTCTGAGTCCATGGGAAATTCTGATTCCTGGCTCTTCTTGTAGTCAAACCAGTCTTTCTGAGTGAGAAAACCATCTCCCAGATCCCCGGTAATTGCTTTTGTGGGAAATTCTGTTGGGGCTGAATAACACTAAAAAAGATAGCTTTTCTGCAATTAATTATTTTCAAAAGGAAATGGGATTCAGCCGAATGCTAATGAAGCCAGAGGGAGATGGGAGCAGGGCCATTCCTGAAGCAATGAAAAAGCTTTACCAGCAGTTTAAAAGCTGCATCATTTTATTCACAAAACCAGACAGATACTGCCCTTTGCAGTCACTTTTCACACTTGAATTTTCCATTAATTCTGCAAACAGTAGAATGTATTAATACTTAGTATTAAAATCCTTCACTAGTATTTTAATACTAAGATTGAAGACTTCCATACAGTGGGAAAGTCCAAAACAGAATTTGAAAATATTAATGAAGTGAATGAAAAATAGGGTTTTTGAAAAACTGACTTGTTTAGTGTGGAAAATAGGATGAGAAGAAAAGCAAAGTGGAAAGAAACCCGTGCAAGAGGGACTGCCTAGTATTTTTTAAGCCCAGGTAGAAAAAGAGGGGTAAGTACACAGGGGCATGCAGGGCTGTAAGTTGTGCTGTCATGACTGGTCACAGGATAAATAAATGAGAGGGTCTAATGGGTTTGACACTACAATCAGCTGCAAGAGCAGCAATAAACTAAGGATGGGAGAACTGCTTGGTCACAAGGAGCTCCTGGGCAATAGATGGCTGGGTAAGTGGTAGACAAAAGGTTTTGGAGTCTAGTGGCTTGCTCTGTGTCCCAGTATCTGTCTGAACAACTCACCAGATCAAAGAAAATTTTTAAAAGCCATTTTTGTTCTCTGTCTTTTTTTGGTTCTTGTGTGTTAAAAGTTCTTATTTGCTGAAGCCAGTGCATGCATTACAAAAACTCTGTGGCCGTTCACAGCACCAGATCTGTGTGTTTGTGTACAGCACAGTAAATTAAACAGAGAGAGTGTTAATGCTGGTGTAGGTGCTGTCATCCTCATCACACCCACTGTCACTCCTAAATTTGATTGATAAAGAAGTAAGCAGAAGGAGAGCAAGCAGAGGAAGTGCTGTCATCAGCACAGTGATGCACAAATACACTCACCTCGGCAGAACCCTTAATCTGCTTGTTTCATTACTCTTCAGGTCTCTTGTTACAGGGGTTTCCAACAGATTTCTTCTCTGACTTACTCACACAAGATGCTGAAAATGATGGAGGAGCTGATGAGAATGGGGAGGGTGAAGAAGATGTTGGGAAAATAGTCATATATGTCTGAATCAGAGACCAGTAACCTGTCTGCTGGCAAGTTATGTTTTTGTTCACTTGTTATTACGAAGCTAGAAGTTAGTTTTTTCAAATTTAATTTTTTATTTTACTGGTGGCTTTTGAGGGATTTTTTTACAAACAAGTCAGGCAATCAGGAGAACAAAGCAAGACAGTGATAAAGAGAGAGCTGAAATGCAAAAACACCCTTGTTCTGCTGGGGTCAGACACTGCTCAGGTCACTTCACCTGTACCTTAGCTCAGATTTGTGTAAGATAGAATCAAAGCTTTCCTCGTGGAAGTGGCTTGATGTTTTATTGCTGTAAAGCAACTTTATCTCAGGGCTTACAGCTAATAACTGCACAGAGAGTTATTTAACTACATAAACAACAGCAATGACAGCGTTATCAAATCAGTGGTGTATTTTCCATAGAATTCAACACTTTCCAAAGGAGGAAAATAGTGAGGCTGCATTGGGTTCAGCCTTGTTTTTCCCCCATCCCCTGCCCTCTCTGGCCTAAGATCCTGGAACCAAACTTTCCAAACAAAGTTGCTTTTCTTGTTACTTTAAAGACATCTTGAGAGCACACTTATTTTTCCTACAGCTTAGTGTGTTCAGAAAGGAGAACTTTCTCCCAAATTCCCATTTCCTCCCTTCTATTTAAGCTTGTAAAGTTGGTGTAACCATTAATAACTGATTAATGGTTTCCTTGGGGTAAGGAGTCCTGATCTGACATCTCTTTCAGTGCAGAGGTGCTGTGTGAAACCTACCTTGGACTTGCAGGTTTTGAGATGCTCCTGTCTCCATCTGTAGGTTGTGGTGGGTGCTGGTCAGATCTTGGCATCCCTTGGAATGACTGAGGCTTTCCACTCTCTGAGATCCTCCAGTGAAGTGCCCTGGTGGCCTAAAAATCCAGGTGCCCACTCCCTATAAAAGCAACCTTCTTGTCCTAGTTACTCTCAAGCCTGCACTTGGGTCACAACAACCCCATGCAGTACTACAGGCTGGGGGCAGAGTGGCTGGAAAATGTCCCAGCAGCAAAGGGCCAGGGGGTGCTGGTCAACAGCCACTGCATGAGCCAGAGTGTGCCCAGGTGGCCGAGAGGGCTGATGGCATCCTGGCCTGGATCAGCAATGGTGTGGCCAGCAGGAGCAGGGCAGGGACTGTGCCCCTCCTGTACTGGGCACTGGTGAGGCCACACCTCGAATCCTGTGTTCAGTTCTGGGCCCCTTAATACGAGAAAGACATTGAGGGGCTGGGGCATGTCCAGAGAAGAGCTTACACCTCACCTACACACACTGACTTTCTCAACCCACCTTTCCCACCTGTGGGTACCTGCACCAGCAGAGGCAGGTGAGTATAGGCATCTTCCACCCAAACCCCCCTTCCAGCAGCTTCTTATGAGCTACTGGTTAAAACTTTCCCTTTGTAACCTGGCCTTGGCCAGAATAGTGTTGGCCAGGTCCTCTTTACACCCAAATTTACCTCCCCCATGGGCATGAAGAAAGCAGCATGCTACCCAAAAGCCTTGCCTCTTGTTCATCTCTGAGGTGATGATACACTTAAAAAGCTCCATGGTCTGTAAAGAGAATGATCAAACTAAAGCTTCTGAGCGAGTTAGTTGTGGCACAAATATATTGGCAGATGTATGGGTTTTTTAAATCCTCCTGCCATAGTGAGAGGATAAAATTCCCAACACAAATGGCAACTCTGCAGCAAGATTCTGACATAATTACTGTAATTATATTGTCTCTGCACTCTCTAATGAATCAGTGACAGTATATATTTAATGAGCCCTTTCCCGTTCAGCAGGTTGCTCCCAGCCGCTCAGATTCGCAACTGCAATGCAGAGGTATCTTAAAATAAAATTAACCCTTGGAAGCAAGGCCCCTTTCTGAGAGGATGCAGGAGAGTCTCTGAGACTGGCATTGCACACCCTTGCTCTGTTTGGCTGGAACACACAGGCAGGCTTCAGAGCAAGGGCTGATTCGCCTTGGTGAGTAAAATTTTGCCAGTGCTGCCTGAGTGAGCCGGGTGTGGTGGACCTGAGCACTGTCAGGATGTAACCTGCTGGCAGCCTGCTCCTGGGTTACACCTGGCTCAGCCCACAGTGGCTGATGTTGCAGAGTCTGTTGCGGTGCCCTGTAGGAAAGCCAAGGGTTGCTGTGACTTCCCCTAAGGTCTACTTAAAACAGAACCCCACCAAACAAGCAGTCTTGCACCCTCAGCTCCCTGGGGAGTTTAAACTCACACCACAAGGTGCAGGTTTGTCCAGAGGATGCAGGCACCTTGCTTTGACTTCCTGCAGTGCAGCTTTTCTTCTTGTATCTCAGCTTGTCAAAGGAAAAAGAAAACAATTTCAGCAGACATACCTGTGCAACTCAGGATTTACTTAAGCATCAAAGAATATGAAGTACCGATTCAGAGTTCAAGGCAAACACACACTAGCCTTAAATCTATTCCTGGGCTATATAATATTGTCAGACCAAAATTTTAGATATGAGTTAAACTATCTCTTTACATTTTTCCCCTTGCTGGTAGCCAGCAGTGAAGGTACTGGATCTTCAGATGCTTTGCAGATTAAGGAGTTTCTGTGGCTTGGACTGGACCTGCAGTGACATCTCGTGGTCCCCCCCGAGGTGAGGTGCTGGCTGCTGAGTGGCACAGCCCCCCGACCCAAACCTCACCCCGATGCCCCGGGAGCACAGAACTGCTCAGCGCTGACCAGCACAAACCTCCCTGGGGACACACCTTCACCTGGGGTGGCTGAATGCCTCAGGGGGAAAAAAACCACACACCCTCCCCCTGCCACATCCCTTCACCTTCACTTGCAGCACCAGGGCAGACTTCAGAAATCATCATTTTAAGCATGAAGGTAAATTAGCCATGAAAATCAGATCATTGCACAGAGAGCCTGTGGGTGGGCTGTACTTGCCTGCAAAGCTTGGTACTTTTAACTCGACACAAGGAGAGGAGTTAATGTGTCTCCTCCTGTGCTTATGTCTGTCTGAGACTCACATAGTGAGCAGGATGTTTTGCGCTTCGCCACTTCTTTTGTTGTGACTCTCAAACTGAAAGCCAACACACTTGCTGTTGGCATTTTAGCAGAGGAAATTAAATCCAACATTTCAGTGTTATCTAGGATTTCACATCCCTGCACATCATTGTATAATTTCACCACCTACTCATTCTTTTTCTTCACACACAAGTGCATTTAGAGAAAATACAATCCTTGAGTGAATACTTAGTCAGAGAAAGGTTGTAATCAGCTCAGATAGAAATCAGACAGCTTATTTGCTTGAAAAAAAAAGGGGAAAGGAGGAAGAAATGAAATGGAATAATTTCTTTCCTGTGAACTTAGGGCACCAAAAAATTGTATGGGAAAACTATAACAGAAGAAAAATAGTTGAAAAACTTAACAGGCAACAGTACTCCTGAGCTATTGCACTAAAAATAACATGAAAGTCAAAGATCTGATTCATTAGATGTCTTCTACGTTCATTAAAAAAGAATTAAAAAGTTACAACAAAAGACTCACAACATTTTCCCAGAGCAAAATAACTGGATGTCCCCTGAACATCATCAGATATATCAACACTTACCATCAGACAGGCAGCAACTGAGTCGTGCTGGGAAAACATGCACAATGCAGACACCTAAGATCAAAACCAGGAATTGAGAAGCTGCTCCGTAGTGTCTAATCCATCAAAATACTCAGTCCTAGGAAAGAGGACAAGTGTGGCACACTGCTGAGCACCTCGGGCACTGAGCTTAGGGAGTTCACGAGTCCATCCTCTCAGGCACCTTCCTCCAGCTCTTTTGCTGTATTTATATACATATATGGCAGTTGCAGGCCAGTACCTCACTCTGCTGGGGGCTGCAGGCAGGTGGGCCTGGTGGGGACAAGGACAGTTCATAATTACATTATGCAGAAATGCAAACGCTGAGCTCCACGCTCCACTTCATACACCCCTCCTGTGGGACTGGATGTGCATCAGGAGCTCAAGTTTAACAAGAGCTTGACAAAGTTTAACACGATCACAAGTGTTAGGACTATCACCTATATTTCTTTTTCTTGACTATGTATAACTATTCTAACTTTCTCATAGACATTTTTGCCTTGGGGGTGTTGGTTGACGAGAAGTTTAACATGACCCCAGCAATGTGTGCTCGCAGCTCAGGAAGCCAATCATATCCTGGGCTTCATCCAATACAGTGTGGCCTGCAGCACTAGGAAGGGAATTCTGCCACTCTGATCCACTCTGAGACCCCACCTGGAGTGCTGCATCCAGCTCTGGGGCCCCCAAAATGAGAAGGATATGGACCTGCTGGAACAACTACAGAGGAGGTCCATAAAGCTGCTCAGAGGGCTGGAGAACCTCTCACATGAAGACAGGCTGAGAGGGTTGGGGCTGTTCAGCCTGGAGAAGAGAAGGCTCAAAGAAGACCTTAGAGCCCCTTCCAGTGCCTAAAGGGGGCCATGAGAGAGATGGAGAGGGACTTTTGACATGAGTATGTAGTGATTAGACAAGGGGGAATGGCTTTAAACTGACAGAGGGTAGGCTTAAGTTAAGTATTAGGAAGAAATTCTTTATTGTGAGGGTGGTGAGGCACTGGCAGAGGTTGCCCAAAGAAGTGTGGATGTCCCATCCCTGGCAGTATTCAAAGACAGGTTGGACAGAGCTCTGAGCAACCCAGTCTAGAGGAAGGTTCCCTCCCATGGCAGGGGAGTTGGACCAGATGAATACCAAGGATCCTTTCAACCCAAACCATTCTACGATTTACGGAGGTTTCACAGCCATTTAAAGCCTAAGACATTATGCAAATATAATGAGCAAACCTTTTCCAGTTCATTTCAAGTATGAAATAAGTCAATCTTTCTTCTNTTGTGAGGGTGGTGAGGCACTGGCAGAGGTTGCCCAAAGAAGTGTGGATGTCCCATCCCTGGCAGTATTCAAAGACAGGTTGGACAGAGCTCTGAGCAACCCAGTCTAGAGGAAGGTTCCCTCCCATGGCAGGGGAGTTGGACCAGACGAATACCAAGGATCCTTTCAACCCAAACCATTCTACGATTTACGGAGGTTTCACAGCCATTTAAAGCCTAAGACATTATGCAAATATAATGAGCAAACCTTTTCCAGTTCATTTCAAGTATGAAATAAGTCAATCTTTCTTCTGGTTCTTCAGCAGTTCTTGAGAGTAGGATAGTGTGGTCAGTCCTCTATTCCAATAATTTTTTCGGTTCTTATTATTTTCACAGAAATAAGAGAAAGCCCATCTGGGGAGAAGGTCACGAGCTGATGCAGGGCAGCCCTGCCCCAAGCCAGACTTTATGTGCCTGATTGCTATGTGCTTCTGAAGAGCCCCCATCTGCAGCCTCTTCCAGTGCTCCACAATCTTTCTTGTCACACAGTTCTTCCCTAGTGACTAATCTAAATATTCTTTGGTTCAATGAACCTATTATTTTCCTGTTCTAGTCACCATGAACATAAAAGACACTGAAAAGATGAAAGGAATAAATTGTTCTCTTTTTGTCTTGAGACTTGTATTTCCTTATGGTATGTAGGCAAACCTACTCAAATTCATTCGATCTTCTTATGTTTCTCATTCTCATAACACATACACTCTCACGTTTTCTAGATATCTGTTAAATCTCATTGCTCTTCTCTGAACTGTTTTTTCCTAACAAGCATGACATATAAAACTAGACCTGCTATTTCAGCTGATGCCTCTCCAGAGCAGAACAGAATGAGGTATTTTGTCATATGGGTGATACAGTCTTTATACCTCTCTATGTTTCTCTTCATTTTGCAGCATCACTGTGTTGTTAGAATGGGTCACAAAACGAATGCCAGACAAGTACCTGGCCTTTTTCAACTGCGTTGACCTTTAATTCCCCTCTGTTCTGTTTGCAAAGTTTCCTGGTTCTATCCAATTTCCCAAGATGATTTTGAATCCTATTTCCATCCTTTAACATGCTTGCAACCTCACCTTTCTCAACATGAAACAATACTGTCTCCTTTTCCCTCCTATATATCCTGCCTGAAACAGAACACAAAGTAGTCACAAAACCTTGTGCATATGTACCCTAGAATCCAACAATCTCTGTTTATGCTCTTTTTTCATTCTGAACCCATCAATAAAAAAAAGAAAAAGACACACAGTTATTTGATTTTTTTTTTTAACAAACAGTATTTTTACTGTAAGGACTGGTAAGAAAACACAGAATAGTAAAACTTCAGGCCCTCTTTCCCACAGGGACATGCACCTATGACATGTTTGGAAAGTGTGTGTGCTGTGAAAGTAATCTCTACATATATAGAGTTTTAAAATTGATTTGCAATTATATTTGAGACAGTGCTGAGAAAATAGGAAGATCCATCCAATGCTTTGAGAACAATTCTTTTCCTCTCCTACTTGTTTTTTATTTTTACATTAGGAGAAGCAGGATTTAACCCCCTGTTAGAAACAGCTCTATATTTCAGTCAATGAAAAAAGCAGTTATTTCATGTTGTTAAACAAAGTATTTCCTTTTCTTTCAGTTTCTAATTTAGACTATAAAACTCTGCTTACATCAGAGTCACACAGCTGGACAACACAGCGCTCTGGGACTGGATCCAGTGCACCAAAGCTGTTGTTTCCTGCTGTCCTAAAAACTGTTAAGGGGTGAATATGACATCCACAGGGATGAAGTTACTGCAAGCTTTGGTAAAGATGTAAAAGCAAAAAAAAAAATGGTTGTCTAACATTTTGATTTCTCATTGAAGTAAAGAGGAGAACTAAATCCAATGCAAAACATAAATACAAATTTAAATTAAATTTTTTCTTATTTCAGGTCCTGTCCATTCATATGATGGCAAATAGAAACCCACTTTAAGGCCATTTTTCCACCTTTATAATTAAAATTGCATTTTAAGCAATCAGCAAGCTGTGTTTAATTTATGCAATAAGCTCACTTTGTTTAGCTACACTGGAGTCACAGCAGTGCTAGTTCTGCTCAATCATACCAAGGTAAATACCACCTTTGCTCACACTTCATAAATTCTTCACTCTGTCAGAGGAAAGAGACAGACAACAGCCCAACTCTAAGGAGCTCCCCAGGGTCCAGCAAAGTATCTTGGATAACTGGGACTGTGAACTGTTCTGCCTTTATGGACTTCAATAGGAATGGAATGGTTCCTGGTGACTTAAAGGAGTTTATCCCAAACAGGAATATCTGTAAACATAATGATAACTCATAAAAGACCTCTTGTGCAAGAAAAAGGGGAAAAGGGCTCATACGGAGCAAAAGAGAAAATCAAAGAGAGCAGTAGAAATGTGCATCAAAAGTATGCAATACCTCAAAGCAAGTGAAAATCTTTGAAAAAGACCTTTCAGAGAGCTATAACAGGTGGAACAACAAAGCATTTTTGGTCACAGGAGATGTCTTGAATCTTAAATACAAAGTTCTCATAGTGAAATAACTAGTTAGGATTCTGTGTAAAAATTCAACTTCTGACCACAGAGTTCCTTTTGCCATTGCTATTTCCACTTAGACACAAATTAATATTTGGCAGCTCTGAAAATACTTTTGCTTTATGTGGTCTTGAAATAATAAAGTTTAAAAGAGTAAAAAGTATGAAATTTGGTTCCTAGCAAAGAGTCACAGATAAACTCTTTTAGAGTCTGAAAATCACAATTTGACATTATTTCACTAACTGCTGTGTGCAAACAAGCCAGTTCATTATAGTCCCACAGATTATTTTCGTGACTAGAAATAACTGGTGATCTGAAAAAAATCCACAGTCCATACAACCCAACACTGAGCTGAGATGCAATTCTTGTGAGCTGAAGCAATGCTTCACATACAACACTGAAGCTGTTGATGAAATAAGTCAGTCCCTCCCCTGACTGGGGAGGAGGAGCATTTCCCCCTGCACTAAGAGTCCAGTGCTTCAGATGTACTGTTCTTCATCTGCTCCATTTATGAGCAATGACCACTTGCCCCCTTCCTCCTCAACGAAACCATTGCGTCTTGGCAGCCTGTCTGAAGCCAAGGAAGAGAGGGACACTTGGCTAGTCTGATCCCAAGGAGATGGCTTGGAAGAGTCCCTCCTCCTATCATCCATCCCAATGTGGACACTGATTTGAGAAGGAGTGAGTGGCTTCATGCGGCCTTGAGCTTGTGCTTCATAACTTTCTGTGTCTGGCTTCTTGTAACTAAGAAGAGAAAGAGAAAAGATATTAACAACAAGAAGTCAATGTGTAGGAGCATCTGGCATTAGAACAAATCAGAAACTTCTGATACCCTAAATGTATTGAAAGTGTTTATATTAAAAAAATAAATTACATATATTTAAATTAAGTCTCCTATCTAATAGTTCACAAACAATTTAAAATGTGTGGTATCAAGAGTGTAATAGTCTCAAAAATCAGTTACAAAATAATACTTTTTATTAGTACTTGAATTTTGAGCCTGCCAATTCTCTCAATCCAAGACAAGCATAGAAGGATAAGGGAGGATGATGGAGAAATTCAGAACACTCCTCAAGATGTTTCTGATCTGAGTTTTCAGTCATTCAAGACCACATACCACTGATGATGCACTCTTCTGTTGCACTTAGGGACATGGTTCAGTGGTGGACTTGGTGGTGCCAGGTTAATGGTTGGACTTAATGATCTTAAAGGTCTTTTCCAACCCAGATGATTCTATGATTCCCTGCACTTCAGGCACAGGGTCACATGGCTAAGGATATGTATCACACAGCATCAAGACATTTCAATAGTAAAAGAGAGGGACTCTCAAAGTGAGGTTCTTTAATAAGAATTAAGAGTTTGCTGAATTATTAGAAGGTTCATAGAAGGTAATTGCAGGTGAATGGACTCAATGACACAAAAATCACTTTCTGATCCAACGTATACTAAGTGAAATCCCAGCAGTGGCAAGTATGCATGGTCTTCTTCACATATATATGCACTATTGTGTTCTTTGCAACCTGAAGTTCTATCCACTTGATCTGAAGCTTCAAGAAAGATTATTGTCCTAAAGTGTATACTGTAATAGAGCTTCCATAAGTCTGAAGCCAAATATTTTTAGGGGGTTCTCAATATCTACCCAAAATGGTGTGTGACAATGCAATCAGCACAAGTTCAAAAGAAATGGAGAATTAAGGAATCCCTTTATAAAAATTTTTCATCCATTGGATAACTATACAGTGAAACCTTTTAGGATGAAACTTCTGTAGTGGTAGGGCTCATTCTGCAAGCAGACGTGTATGTATGTCATTTGTATTTATATTGTGGTCTCATTGAGCATTTGCAGGATTAGAAACATGATGATTTCCTGTATTAGTTTATACTATACTGTACCATACAGAAGACCCCAGCTACAGTTAAAATATGTGAATGTTTGGATCAATTTCAGACACCATAAAAAAGCCTTATTCTTGAAAGGTGTTTTCTTTCTGTGCTGTTAAGAACAGGTCCACTGTAACTGCCAAAAAGGGCACACAAAAAATGCAGCATTAAAATGAATAGAATTTGAAAAACCTTGTTGTAGATCAGAAAATGGTTTGCTTCCAAAAGAATAAAGAAAGATAGCTTATCTGCATCAAGGTGCAAAAGAATAAATACACTGCTTCCCCATTTCTCTCTGGCTAATTTAAATAGACAAAAATGAAAACCAAAGAGGTACAAACATTTTTTTTTAAATCTATTGTTACATTATGGAGAATCATCTTTCAAACTAACTGTTCATTTGATATTCACAGCAAAACCTCCTGATCATTACTTTACTTGGTATTGAACGAGATCTCCACCACATGGGCCCAGGTGACATCCAGCCAACACTTTAGGCTGCTAGTTAAAACATAGTGCATACTGTCTTAGTCCAGGTTAGTTCACAATAGTGACACCTGTCTCTTTTGGAGCCAAGGACTAGACAGAACAACCCCAAGCTAATGGACTTTCAGGTACTTCTAGGTGCAGAAAGCCCGAAGCAGTGTCTCATGTGAGTCCCAGCCTCAGCACTGCCTCAGCCCCCCAGGTGATAAACACAAGACAACTTGCCATTTCAGCTGCAGGGAAGACAGCAGGACAGACACAGAAGAAGCTGCCATTGCAGCTGATCCCATCCAAGGCTGAAGCA
The DNA here is from genome assembly GCA_013401035.1 of Horornis vulcanius. Classification (NCBI taxonomy): domain Eukaryota; kingdom Metazoa; phylum Chordata; class Aves; order Passeriformes; family Scotocercidae; genus Horornis; species Horornis vulcanius. Next base: position 9,587 of record VZUA01023324.1, on the reverse strand, counting down.
CGAGGCCAACAGGCATGAACACACCTAGCAAAAAAACCATATGGACATGAGCCAGAGCTGCTTGCCCCAGCATGGGCATTTCACCCCTGCATATCATAGAAGAGATCAGCAGTTCTACAACACAACCTGCTGAGACCTCCATAAACACAACTAGATCAATATATGTATTTACTCACTTATTACTAAACATGTCCCTTCCATTGCAAGGGATGACCTTTGCACCAATACAGGTACAAGACTGCAGCCACAGGTTAAGACTATATGTCCCTTCCTGATATTCTGCACATATGAAACACAGCAAAGGCAATAGAAAGACAAGGCAATAGTACGGGAAAAGGAGGGAGAAGTTACTCATAAACAAAACAAGGAATACTTGAAGTAAGTTTTAAGTAGGAATTTAGAGCATGAGAAAATGTCTGAAAGAGGCATAAAGACAAAGTAGGAAAGAAAATGTGTGATTCAGCACCCAAAAGTAGGATGGTACATCTGATTAGAGCTGAGTTTGAATACATAGAAACCAATCCCCAAGTAAGTACTGCTATATGAAGAGCATAGTTTTGATTTCATCTAGATTTATTCCTAAGAGGTGAGCAAAGAGAAAAAGAAATGTGGGAAAAAAAATAAGGATGTATTTAATTTGCCCTCCTTCTACCAAGTTTTAAATAATTTAGGAACCTGTCTTTGGTTCCTTGAGCAGGGAATTGATCCTACAAGAGGCACCACAGAGATCAACTGTGCTGCTGTCTTTGACAAGCTGAGCTCTGGCAGCCACATACCTGCTGCGATGGGTATTCCAAGCATATTATAAATTAAGGCAAGAATCAGATTTATTCGTATTCTTCGAACTGTTCTCTTGGATAAGTGAATACTGGCAACTACATCCAGCAAATCATTCTGCAAGACAGAAGAGCACTGAAAGTTTTCCACATGCAGTCTTCAGAAAACTAAACCAAAATGAAGAATTTCAGTGATAAAAGAGAACAGGCCAAAACTGTAGTGCTCACTCGGATAAGAACAACATCTGCAGCTTCAATGGCAACATCGGTGCCCGTTCCAATTGCAATTCCAACATCTGCCCTGGCTAGTGCAGGGGAATCGTTGACTCCATCACCAACCATTGCAACCTTCCTCTTTCCATTTTGGAGTTCCTGGACCTTTGCAACCTTGTGAGAAGGAAGAACCTCCGCAAAGACTTTTTTGATCCCAACCTATGTGCAAAGAAAGACACCCCATTGGTGATGTGCTTCATGGAAGAGCCATTTGCTCTTCTAGGCGAAGGGCAAACAGGAATATCAACCAAACTGATTCTGGTGAAGGCAACACTTGCAAGCTACACAGAAAACTGAAAAGCAACGTGCCTTTGGCATAAGAACGGGATTGATAACAGCACCCTCCTGCTGCAGAGATGCTGGCAAACCATACTCTGCCCTTAGCATCATGTCCTGGGTGGCTTCTGGAGCTCCACTGCCCTAGCAATAAAGATTTGTCTTTTAAATACCTTCAGGGGTGGTAACTCCACCACTTCCCTTGGTCCTGCTGGCCACACTGTGGCTGATCCAGGCCAGGATGCCATTGGCCTTCTTGCCAACCTGGGCACGCTCTGGCTCATGTTCAGCCGCTCTTGACCGGCACTCCCAGGTGGTTTTTTGCTGAGCAGCTTTCCAGCCACTCTGCCCCCAGCCTGTAGCACTGCCTGGGGTCATTGTGACTCAAGTGCAGGACATGGCACTTCAGCCTTTTGAGCCTCACACAACTGGCCTCAGCCCATCAATCCTGCAGAGCCTTCAAGCAGATGATGCCACACACAAACTGCTCAATGATCAAGCAGTTACAGCAGGGGAAACACAGAGACAACAAGTATGTGCAGGTCTCAGGGAAATTATACAAATAAAGCAGATGGCTGGCTAAATGCTTTCACCCATTCACACCATAACTTATGTGGAGTTGCTAGCAATGGCTCTAGTGTATATACAGATGAGTGTATTAAATAGTGCTGGGATAATGCCTTTGCTTGACTGCCTCACAAGGCAGAAGCAGTTTTTCACCATCTAAGACAGAAGCTCTCTTTTAACCTTTTAAAAAGTAACATTTTATTACGTTTTTAAAACTGCTTGCCATTTCTTTCCATAGGAAAGTACATTCCAAAATTTCAATGAAAATGTTGGTTGACCCAAACTAAGCATTTTTATAATACTCATCTGTGTTCCTGGAACCATAAATTTAAACTTGTTTCTGAAAAACTTTTTTCCCTTGACAAAGAATGTTGGGTGGGAAAGCACTTTACCACAACTGAACACAAAAGCAAAAGAGTGAAACCCAATAGGAGGAGGATTAAAGCATCACACAGAGAAACAAAACAGACCTCACAGCACAGAAGAACATGCATACACCACAGAGCTGCCTGAGTCAGCTGTGTGGTGGGATACCTGAGGAAAGCAAAGTGGCACATGGTAAGGTTAGAAGCAGACCAATGCAAAGGGAAAGAGGGAAATTAAGATATTTAGAGGGTGGAAACATAGCAAGGTAGAGTGGGAATCTGACTTTTCATTTATAGTTTGAGATTGGGGAAATCTCATAGAAACCCAACCTCCTTTAGACTGCTACGTTTCTTAACAATAATTCCTATTATTATGTTACCCTTTACGATAATGACAACAGTGTGGATTCCCTAACTGTGACCAGGACTGGACCTTCAAGGAACTTTCCTTCATCACTAACCAAACAGTTCTTCCTTTCAGCAAAGAGAAACTGGAGGCTTCAGTTCAGCAACCAATTACTGCAAGAAACTCCATTACTCTGGAGACAAACTGACTGCATGTCTTCAGTGGGATCTTAATGCAACCACTGGCCTCTACTATGCCATAGGACTTGACCTGGTTTTCAGCCCAGTTGAAGAAAAATTTTTCTTCATTTAATGTATCCAGGGAAACCGTAGCTCCAGGGAAACTGATGCTTCTGCTTTAAATTCACCAGGGCAAACAGGAGTTTTAGAACCTCATCATGTAGCTTTTTGAAACACAGAGAAGCAGATACCTGAGTAGCAATGGCTTTTGCAGTTTTCCTGTTGTCCCCTGTTAGGAGCACCACATCTATTCCCATGCTCTGCAGTGTGTGCACAGCAAGGGCTGCCTCTTGCTTGACAATGTCTGCTATTGCGATCATTCCACACAACACACCTGCTCAAATGAAAACATCCTCTGTCAGAGAGAGCTGTGGGAGGCAAAGTGGCAGCAAGAGAACAGAGCACTGTGGCAGCTTTTGAAATAACACATTATGAGCAATACTGACACTCATGTCTGCAGCTTTCTCACTTATGGTCTCTTCTTTTTATCATTTGCCTGTTTCAGATCAAACAATAAACACCTTTGATATTTAGGGATCAGGAAGACAAGGAGGACAGCTTTTAAACATGCCTGACCTCTGTGTTTTACAGAATGGACAAATGGGATAGTGGCTCAGAGAAAGTGCTGGTATTTGTGCCCAGGTCAGATGTTGAAGCCACTCCTCCAAGAGGAAACATATAGAGTCTGGTTTATGTCCCCTAGTCTTTCAGGGTTGGATCTCTACTAGAATTAATTACTTTCATTGAGAAGTTTTGCATCTGCCTTCCAGTACATTGGCTCAAAGGTGCATCCACACTTCCTTCATAAGCAAACGCCTTTCAAAATTGCTCTCTAGGAGCACCAAGAATATTTGTTCAGTAAATGAATTACTGGCCTCATTTCAAGATCACAGGTGTGCTGGCAATCTATCACCATTGCAATCATTTCTCATATCAAGGTATTGTCTGGGATCTCTTTCTGCAAGGCACAGAACAGAACCCCACTGGCAAAACTCATTTAGTCTAATCTATTATACTTGACTGCTCTAATGAATCACCATGTTTATTCACTGCATGCTTTGAAACCAGTGATGTGATAGGTTGGTTCATGAGCCTTCACTGATGTAAATGAAGGATTGGACATGGCACTGTATTGGCACTGCTTGTTTGAACCATGATCCTAGACAAGAGGGGGTTCAGAAATTAAGTCTTAAATTAAAAACTGCACAGTAAAACCTTATAAACACTGTTCTGTGGTACAAGCTTCTTTTAAGAACACCTTGATACTTCACAATTCACAAGCAGTTCTGCACTAAAAGATTAGTAGTTTCTTGACACTAAGCCAGTGATCAACTGCTTCAGATTGTTTTCATCTGTTTTGCAGTAGGATTGACTCATATTTGTTAAGTCACTCTCAGGAAGAAGAGTTACCATCTATAGCCACTAGTATGGCAGTCTGTCCTTTCATTTCATGGTTTGTCATTGCATCATTTACGTCATTTGTAATACTCAGGCCATTGCGTCGCATCCACTCACGATTTCCGATCAACACCGAGTATTTCTGAGAAGCTGATGGACCTTTGTGCACAGACAAAAAGAAAAATGAGCATCTCAAAAGCAGAGAGCATCTACACAAGCAGAGATGTGTGAGAAAGACAAGTTAGGCGGAGGCAGTGCCTGAAGACAGCCTCATAGAAGTTTCCTGTTTCAAGACTCAAACTGTGCCTGTTTACACACAGAACTGCATCAGGACTGAGTGGAAGTACTTGCTGGTGTTTGCCTTTGTCAGCTGGCATTGTTTCACTGAATAAGCGCAGAACACGCATTGAGTAAATGCCATCCTGCTTTGTTCTCATAACTAATGACTTTCAAATATAAAGGCTATTTCTGACAAGAAAAAAATAGTGTAGTTCTAACAAACAATGCACCTCATTATGAATTCAATCCAGCTTCACAAGAACCATATAAGCAGGTGAGAAATTATTACATTAGCACCATTCACAAATGACACAGTTCTGGTGATTGAAGTTCTCAATCTATTTATTTCTTCTAATAGCTTTCTCAAAAAGGTTAAGAACACCACAGCCTTCTGAAGAGAACTGATGAGCTCATTAAGGAAGGCTTTAAATACCTTTTCTTTCTCTCCTACACTACAAAATACCAAGGCGGCTTCAATAGAGTCTGAAACAAACCCGAATGTGCCTTATCAAAAAATATCAGGCACTAAAATCAGTTTTCAGATATAGCACACTTTGTTTTACATCTGCTGAATATGTTTGGGTTTGGGTTCTTTTTGTTTTTAATTAAGTGCCTTGAGAGGTATATGAACAGGAAACAAAAGATCTAAGTTAATATGGAACTAAAGGGTAGGATATAAAAAGTTGCAGTAAGATAATATATGTTAAAGGTAACTACTCTAAATGGGAAGATAATGCTAAATGGCCCACTTTGCTGTCTGCTGGACCATTTTTCTGTCCAAAAGAAACATTGCTGGGTATACCTTTTTGTCTATGCATTGTATGGGATTTTCAAGTACCCATCACTGTACCTAATTCTCATTTAAGCTTCTGAATTGCAGAGAGAGATCAAGAGTTGTGGGGAGAGCTTCAGTTTTTGTTAAGGTACATTTTTTCCCATCCTGTTCTTTCCCTTCTTCTGCCCCATACCCACCTTTCTCTTGTACATAGCCTGGTAGGTGGTTGGTGCTGTTGATTCATTCCCCCTCACGCTGCAGCTGGCACAGGGGTAGATAATTACTTACCTTGTGATTCCAAGAGCATGATCACTGTGTTATGTCCCAGAGGAACACTGCTGTCCCCACTCCTGTTAGCATCCAGCTTATTGTGACCTTCCTCAGCTCTGCCAAGGATGGCCTCAACTCCTCCGACCTTGCAGCTGATACCACAGCCTGGAACTGCCTGGAAGTCGGTGCAGTATCCCAGGCTCTCAGTGCCAAGCTCCTGAAGATGTAACCAGAGGTCATCATCAATCTGTGCTGCCCATGTGGGGTACAAATATTAGATAACTCTTGCCAGAAAAGAGGCCTCACTCCTCCTCTTGATGACTGACCAACTGAAAACTAGCCAGGAGTGTCAGTAGTACAGAACTAAAAATAAGGATGCTCTGTTGTGCTGTGGCTTAGACTTCTAGAAAGAGGCAGCCAAACAGATCACAGCCAGGTCCCAGCCCTAGCACCAGAAAGCTGCAAGGAACCATAGAAAAACTACTTTTTCTGGTAGTTCAAGGATGAAAAAATTAGATCGGTGGTTCATGACTTCGGCCAAGGAGAAATGAAAGCAAAAAAGAAATGTTTCAACATTAAGCCATTCAGCTTCTAAAAGATGCAACTTCTAATTAACCTCACAGACAATTGGCTGTGGTGGATCAGACCTTTTGTATATATATAAGAATGCAGTGAAAAACTGAATCTAATTCCT
>VZUA01023318.1:0-10994 GCA_013401035.1 Horornis vulcanius | reverse complement strand
TTTTTTTTTTTTAGTGCAAATTATTGAACATAATTCTGGAAAAACAATCAACTGTCCCACAGGTCTCAGACACACAGGGCTCAGTGTGCCCAGCACGTACAAACATCAGGGAAGTTTCAAATGGTTTTTTCTTCCCAAAAGCTGTTAGTTCTCTTAGTGCTTTGAAGTTCACAATATTCTCAGGAGCAAAGCCCAGGTGACAAAGATTTATGTGTGCAGGTTATAAGAAGGGAACTGAATACCAGGATACATTTAAACGTGTTTAACATGATGACACACAATAATATTGCCAATGGAAATTTGTAAACCATTGGTTACATTCTGCAGCAAATTAAATATGGCTCTCCCTGCTTTTTGTGACAGAGAATTCTGAGAATTTACATTTGTGGGAATGGCATTTATTGCCAGCTATAACTTCTCTTCAAAGGGAATAATAAAAAAATGCATTATTTTTGCTATTTCAAATAAAGATGTCAAACTTATCCTGTCTCCTTACAGGATATTGCAGGAGAGGACTCAACAACAGGTGCCCAGCACTGCCCCTCCTGGGCTGGGGGCTCAGAATGAACCTGATTTTGGGAGATTTCAGCCAGACAAACTCTGCATTTTCAGGTGTAAAACAGGGGAAAGGCAGCTGGAAGCCCCAACCTGTGCCAGGAAATCAAACACACCTGTGTGGCCTGGCGGGGGGGATGACAGCACACAAATCACACACGGGGGGCTCCAGGGTTTAGGCACTAAGCTGATTTCAACTGATGGCTTCAAAAAAAAAAATTTAAGGCAAAACACTATGTAGCACCTAATCTTGTAAAATAATAAATGCAATGGACTCCCAACATCCCCTGACCAAAGTCTGACAGTGCCTTAAATTGCATAATTATCAAACAATTCAATTTCATTTGTCTGGGACAAAGCTAGTGGCTTTTATTTTACAAAGACCATTCATCACTTACATAAATGTGATAAAACTAATCCCGATCCAAAGCTCCTTTGTGGGATTAATGTCCCTTAAAACAGGGAAATGAGACATTCCATTCCTTCTGGGAAAAATGCTGAAGGATTGGGAAAGAACTAATTTATGGCTACAAGGCTGCTGATGATTAATGTAATATCCCCAGTCTACAATGCAACCTTCACTTAATTAGTGCCTGTAATTGGGAGTTGTAAAGATAAGATTAATTGAATCTTGAGGATGTTAAAAGTTTAATACATTGGAACATGGTTATTGTGTTATCTGAAACTGCAGCCTGCAAAAAGCCAAGCCAGGCTTTAGAGAACAGCCCATGGAGAGACAAAGAAAAAAAGACTTTCTTGGATAGAAACTAGCCAGAGAGGAGGAATTTCCAGCTTATAAAAAAGAACTATATGTAATAACATACAAATCAAAATACCCCAGCACAGCATGGTAATAGCTGACTCCAATTTTAGAAATTAACTTTTTTTCTTTGGGCCAGTCTTTAGGAAGCGGAGCCTACACATCCCTCTGCATTTATTCTTAGGAATTCAAAATATTAACTGCAGAAGAGAATTAAAAGTAGGTCAAATTCTGCTTTAAGTTATGCTCACAAATCTGACTGATTTACATAAAGATAGGCAATAAAGACAGAATTTGGGCTGCTATTTAAAACCGGGAAGAGAAACAGAAGGCTCCTGCATGTATGGCACAGATTGAGCTCCATCTACACACACAAAATGATTGATTATGAGGCAGAACAACAATGGAAAGATTAAAAATTGCTGCAATCAAAGGGGTGCAGTGGTTGAGCAATGAACACCCAGGAAGGGCTGGCTCTGTGTGCCCTGGTGGCACCGAGCCTGCTCTGTGACACCACGAGTGCTGCTGTCCCTCAGTTTGTCACCATCCCCACAGCTGGGGCTCAGCTCAGCTGCAAAACCTCCACCCCACAGGCAACCCACAGGTCTGGGCAGGGTAAAAAAAAATCCAATAATCTCCTTTTCTACAGGCATGACTTCAACAGCCCCCAAGTGCTGGAACACTGACCTGGATCTCCCCTCTGGCTCAGCCTGGTCCCCAGGAAAAGGGACATTTATGGCCACGGAGCCAAACCAGCAGCTGGGTGAAGATAAATCAAATTTCTGAGGCACTGGGCTTGCAAATCACCCTCCAGGCTTATTCCAAGGGTCAGCCTTGCACAGGGTGACCAAGACAAAGGGCCAGGCTTCACCCCAAACCCTGCCACTCAGCAGTTTGGGGATTACAGAAGGAAAAATGTGCTGCTGCTCTGTCAGGCAGTGCGAGATTTACACAATGGGGAAAGAAAAACCAGCTGAAGATAAAAAAAAAAGTTATAGTTCCATGACTCAAATGTCATCTTACCCCCAAGTCAACAACCTGAAAGTAATATACTGAGCCTTTTAAATTACCTTTTTCTACTTTCCACCAAAACAACAGAAAATCCCTGAAGTGGATCAAGTACCACTTGTACACATCTAGAACTTGCTGTTCTGTGGGAAAGAATCTCAGCTTCCAAACTTATTTCATGAAACCTAATTCCAGCATTTCTGATCTCTACTTCCATGTAATTTTCTGAGTCCTTGAGTCAGGATCACAGGTCCAAAAGGTTTTGCCCCAAAGCTATAAATGTGTTAAGAAATGATCACTCTGGAGTGGTGGCTTGCTTCTATTAATATGGAATCATGGAATCCCAAAATGGTTTGGGTTGGAAGAGATCTTAAATATCCATTTCCACCCCTGCCATGGGCAGAGACGCTTTCCACTGTCCCAGGCTGCTCCAAGCCCAGTCCAACCTGGCCTTGGACACTTCCAGGGATCCAGGGGCAGCCACAGCTGCTCTGGGCACCCTGTGCCAGGGCCTGCCCACCCTCCCAGGGAGGAATTCCTTCCTACCATGAGTTTAACTGGACAGTCTCCTCTCTATTGGTAACAAAAAAAGAGAGGTCTGTCCTATTTGCCATCATAGGATATCATTAATAGAGTAATTTTCTTGGTGTTTTGTTTATTCCCCTGGAATGGGGCTTGATGGATGTGGATAATTATCAGACTATAAAAGCCAGCAAATGCGCTATTTTCTATCGCTCTAAATCATCAAACAAATAAAGTGTGAAACAGCATTTCTGAATACAATTTTCCCCTCTAATGGCTTAGAATTATTATCAGGAACAATGAGAATAAATAAGCAAATGTCTTGTGAATTAAGAATTAAACAAGTGTGTCAGTAAAAAGGAGCACTCAGGCCAGCCTGGATGCAGGGACCCCTTTGGAGGCCACCAAGGAATGATGTCACAGGGAATTCACCCTGGCAGCTTCCAGCACCAGGAGCTCCTCAGGGACCTCCCAGTCCCTCACTGCTGCTTCCTCAAAGGGAATCAGCTCAGTTTTTGGCTGCCAGTGGCCAAAAAAAAATGAAACTTCATCCATAGCAAAGGACTGCTCATAGCTGTTTTCTTTTTGTTTAAGAGGAATTTTTCTCACCTGAAGCCATCCCCACCTTTGGCAGAGGACCTGACCATTCTGTCCCTTCATCCAGCATCCCTCAAAGCTTCCAAGACCTTTCCCTGCTCCAGCTGTGGCTCCCAGAGTTTTTGACACCTTGTTCCACACCTCATTTACACTCTCTTGCACCAACACAGAGCAATTAAGCAGTGATTAGTTCAGTAAATCCCACATCCCACTCTCTGGGAGTCTGGGCTCAGTGGGCAGGGAGAGGTTCAACCACAAGACTTTGGAAATGTCACTTCAGTGCTGTTCCTGGGAGAAGGTAAGAAACTCAATTTCACAGAGTCTGCACAAGGGCTGCCCAAGCAGGCCCCACACAGTTTAACACACCATAATTATGGAATAAGGAACAGAAACACAACGGGAGCAGCACATTTAAAATGCCCAGGCCAACGTGTCAAGCTGGGGTGAGTTATCTGTCTTCAAAGCAGATTTAATTGTGCCAAGAACAGTGACCCTTTAAGATTCAAATGCCAACCTGCTCTCAGCCATGACAAGCAGAATGAAAAGCTGCTATTTCAGTCTCTGCAAGGCAAAGGGTGCCCATAAACCCAGAATCTGAACCCTGACCTTCAACATCTTTAAGGCCCCACGACAGCAGCAAAGCCTGCAAAGAAAACCCCTTGGTCCATCAGGAATATTTATCACCCAACAGAAGCATTAAGAACCAGCATTAGCACAGGGTGGTCCCTCCCTGCAAAGATCAGGTCCTGCTCCTCAGGCCTCATTTTTCTACAAGGTAAAACATTAAACAAGATCTCCTCACTGTGTCAAAGCAAAGCTCAGGGTAGAAGTGCATGTTTCCACTCTAGAATCTCCCAGAATATCCTGAGCTGGAAGGGGCCCACAGGGATCAGAATCCAACTCCTGCTGTCCAACACTATTTTTAAGCTGTTTTGCCCGTATGAGAAAAGAAAAAAGGTATTTCAACCAGAAGAACTGTTTGTTCCTTAGCTGGTAGCACTGTCACCTCCCTTCCACGGTCACCTCTCTTTTCCTCACCTTTACCCTCCTCCATAACTAACCTCCCCTCATCTCTCCCAATAATCCATTAAAATACTGAAATCAGCTCCCTTTCTTCTTCTCCTCATCAAATCTGAGGTTGGCCCACACCGAATGGGCTGGAAATCTCTCATTTCCCTTCTCAAGATCCAGGTTAGGGAAGGAGAATCTTTGGCCTCTCTCTCCTCTCCCCTTCTGCTGTGGCAGGAATGCAAACACTGCCCGGAGATAAGATCACACAAGGATCAGAGAGCTCCTTGCTCCTAGGAAAGAACCTTTATCAAGTGCCTGCAGTTTTATCTTGAATGGATCATTTCACAGGACAACGGATGATGGAATTCAGTATCTTTAACCAGCAGTGTCAACGATTTCAAATAATGACATTTTTATTGAAATACACCCAGAGTGAGAGATAAACACAGAGGCTGGGGAGTATCAATTCCAAAAGCCATAATTAGGAGTAAATAGGTAATGACAGGACCAAATCACACTCCCAAACCACATCAAACCCACCTGCCTCCCACAGCTGCTCAGTGCAACCCTTGGGGAACCAGCAGAGAGAGAAAATCAGGGCAAACCTGCTCAGGAAGAGCCTGGGCACCACCAAACACAGCCAGCACTCACCCACAGGGCTCATCTCACTCCAGACAATCCCTTCTCCACACACAGAACTTCCTCTTTATCCACAACAGGAAGAAATGGCAGCGATTTTGCTGCCAATGGAAGAGCAGGATGAAAAATTTCCTCCTACCCCAAAGAAACTGAAGTTGTGATTGCAAAGTCTCTGTTTTCCAGTGAGGATGGGCAGAATATCTCAGGTTACTCTGAAGTTGGAATCAAATCCCTGGGGATTGGGTATTGGAAGATTAGAGTCAAGCCTAACTTGTGCCAATCATGTACTTCTAAAAGACTCTTCAACCCTTTGAGTTGCCTTGAGCTAGAAATAGGATTAAAGAGCCATTAGTTTCAAGAAGTGACATTAGACAGGAGCTTTTTAAAGTTCTGATTTTAAAGCAATATGAATTTTCAAGAGGTACAACTGAGCTCCAAGATTAGCACAATGGGCTACTTTCACAGTGATTCACTAACCCCCAGCTCAACAAATACAAAGAGGAGATTTTTCCAGAACTCCAAATGCAATTTTTAAATACTTTTTTTTTTTTTTTAAAGCAGAGAATTTAATGTGAACGACCATCTGCTCTTGGAAGGACTCTCAGTGCCCCAGTCCAGTCAGCTCCAGAGCACAAGTGCCAGGCACAAAGCACAAAATTGCAGAGCACATTGGAGCATCTCTGCCTCCACGTGTAAAAATAACCCATAGCCTGCCTCTGCCTGCCGTGAATGAGCAGCATGAAGGAGCCATTTCACTAAGAAAAGGTGTTTGGGGAAAAACATTATGAAGTCATTTACTCATTCAGTTTAGCCAAGAAGATAATTAGTACACAATTCAACAGAGATGAATGACTACAAGATTCATCCCCTTGCCGTTCCCCTTTATTTGTTTGGAAGAACCTGTTCACATCAGATTTATTTCCCTAAACTGGCAATCAGATTATTAATTGCTGGTTGTTTTTGTAGTGCATACCATACAAATAGCAAGAAAAGCAAAGATTATGCTTCAAAGAGCCTGTATTCTAAAATAATAGCTCATTTCAGCTCCAGAAAAAAGGAGAAAAAAGGTAACCAGGGGAGATCAGAGCTATCTGTGCCTTGTACCAAGTGACCTGTGTGAGCTGCCTCCCTCACCGGGCACAGCAACACGTATTCCTGACAAAAACATGGATAATTGCCTACAGGAGAATAAAAGAAATTTGCTCATGAGTAATGAAAGATATTCTTAGATTAGGAAACCCCTTGTGCTAGAGGTGCAATGCCTCTACATGCACACGCTCTTTTCTTTTCTGAGGAGGAAAAAAAATCCAGCATTCCAAAGGTTTAATGCTCCTCATCCATCAAACTGCACCGTTCCCAACTACAACTGCTTTGAAGTGAGAACTGTGCTCTTGTCAGCATCAAAGCCACAAGTGTTGCAGCTTAGATTTGATAAAGATCACTGACACAGTTTGTAAAGTTTCCTTTATTTCTTCTGTTTGATCCCCTTTGTGTGGCTGATTGGGCAGCTGGAAGTGAAGGGGATGCAAACCCAGCACATTTATTCCTTGGAGCATTAAGGGGTTAACAAGTGCACAGCTCTCAGACAGCACCGAGTGCTATTTAAGTGCTGTCATTACTAAGGGCTCCTCTTATTTTAAACCTCACTTGTGCTGCACTTGGCATCACCCCTCCACAATTTTCTCTGCTGAGTAAAGAAAAAAAAAAAAATCCCCGCTGATTTCTGCCAACGTGTTAACAAAATGTGAATAAAGACAAAGCTCTGCAGCACCACTCCTGGTTCCTCCCAGCCTTCCCAAGCCCTGCTTCCAGCTCCATGCCAAGCTGGAATTTGCAAGCTCGTTGTCCCACGGGGCTGAGTCAGATCAGGCTGAAGGAGTGAGATGGAGCATGGAAGCACAACTCCCTCCCCTCCAGCCTCAGTGCTCTGCTCAGAAGCCTCTGTTATTAAACCAATCTGTGATCCTGTCAGACTTCCATAGATCTTCATTTCAAACCAGGCCTGAGCTCTGAGCAGACACTTTCAGGAGGCAGGAAGGGGTTGGAGCAAGAGCCTCCCTGGATCAAGGACCTGCTTCTCTCAGCGCAGCTGGAGCTCCTGGGCTGCCACAGCAGGGACCAGGGACAGGAGCTGCTGTGGAAATGGGGTGTGAGCCCACATCAGCACCTCCTCCTGCTAAAACCATCCTGGAAAGTGCCAAGAGGAACCACAGGTGGCAAGGGTCTCCTCTTTGCTGGGTCAGGTACAACAGCTCACAGATGAACCTTGACCTCTAAGATTCCTAATTTCAACCAACAGAACAGGCTCAGTAAAGATGGACATAAAATGCACAGACTGAAAACTGAAATGGCAGCAAAGCACAAAATAATTCCATGCCTTTTGCAGTTGCTCTGGGTGAGAATACAAACCAAAGAGGGCTCTGGAGAGGAAGCACAAACACAGCACAGAGCTGAGTGAAAGGGGTACTAAGGCTGAGATCAATCCATCTGTCCCTCCTCAGACAAGTCCCACAGCTGATTCCATCAATCCCAGAGTCTGGCTTGACCTTCATGGCATTTCCTCTCAGTCAGATGAGGCTGAATGAAGAAAGGCAATACTTGAGTCCTAACTCTCCCAAATCCTCTGCCTCCTCTGCAGCAGAAAAATGACCTTTCAATAATCTGTCCACAACAGCCTAATGAAAGACCACAAAAGCCTGAGTCTATTAAAAAGAAAAATCTCCACTATTCCAATTGCACCACCTGATTGGGAAGATAATCCAAGGCAGAGCTCGCTCAGGTCGTGGACAAGGTGGTGACCCCCTGGATTCTGAAAGCAAACCAGCAGTGAGCACTGTCCCCTTCCCGAGGGACCCCTCATCCTTCTGCCACAGCACCACTCCAGGAAGGGCTGGGGAGCTGGGCTGGGGAATGCTTTGTATTGATTAATTAATGACTGCAGTGCTGTGTTAATGACTCTCTGCTCTCAGTTATCAGGGAATTACAGGGGGTACAACTCTGCATCCCAACACATCCCTCCTCCCATGCAGCTCCCAGCAAACCCACATGCACACGGATTCTCAGTGCAGAAAGCCCATTCCAAAGCAGATTTCACCTTCATTTTAGAAGAGTCAAGAGAGTGAAAAGCTGTTCTGCCTGGCCATACTTTATCTCACTTTCCTTTTATCCCTTTTAATGAATATCCCTGTTCCTTTCTCTCTCCCTTTTATCAACAGAAAAGGGTCTTGCTCTGCCAAAGCTGCCTGAGAGCAAATGGTGTTGCAGTTAATCTATAAATCAACCATCACCATAAATTCTGCTCTTTCTCCATCCAAAACTGCAGAGCTGTAAAACAGATTACATGGGACAGCAGAGGCAGGAAGGAAATCTGGGAGCTGTGAGGAGCTGCCATCACGGCCAAATGGCCTTCCCTGCTTCTCCTTTCTCCCCACTCCACCCAAAAAGCCTCCAAACCTCTCCTGCCAGGCCTGGAACACTTTCAGGAACAAGGACACCTCACACACTTCCCATGGAAGGTGATGCAGACCTCGGGGATTGAGGGAGGAAAGGCTGCAGAATCTTCTCCTGAATTCCCTAACACCAAGAAACGGGAGAAGCGAAACTCAGAAAAATAAAAATTCTCAGCGTGGAGCATCAGCTCCCTCAAGGGTAAATCAGAGCTGTGATTCCAGCTAATGCAGCCTAAGGAATCTCAGGATCTCCAGGGCTACTGAAGACCCCAACACCCAACAGTTGCAGTGACATCTGATCCCTGCACAGTGACTCCAGCAGCCTGAGCAGTGCCCCTGTGAGGAGGCAATAAATGATGAAGGGACAATGCCCTGCCTCCTGCAGCCACACAGTTCTGCAGCAAACATTAAAGCAGCTGCTTGCAATGGGATTACACCAAGCCCATGGAACATCTGGGAGAGTGTTAAAGCAGGGGACAGAGCAGAACATCACAGGGGAAGGCAGTGAGGGGCAGCATCCTGCACAGAAAATGAGCAGAGAGGCTGGGAGAGTTAAGCTCCATGACTGTATTAGGTCATTTTCCTCCTCCAAGGCAGTTTTCCAGGGATTAACATTTTCTATCCTGAGGGGAGGACAGGACAAGAGTTCAGCAAAGAAAAGCTGCAGTTCTTGC
The DNA here is from genome assembly GCA_013401035.1 of Horornis vulcanius. Taxonomy (NCBI): domain Eukaryota; kingdom Metazoa; phylum Chordata; class Aves; order Passeriformes; family Scotocercidae; genus Horornis; species Horornis vulcanius. The sequence goes on along the minus strand of VZUA01023318.1, from coordinate 1,779 downwards.
AAGACAAGTGTGAGAAATAAAAGCAGGGAGATCCTCAGCATTTCAGATCTGCTGCTGCTTCAGGTGGGGCTCTTAGCCAAGGACAGAGAGGGCTCCTTTGAGAATCCCTCCCAAGGGAACACCCACGTCTTGGTCTGACTCTCCCCCTCACAGGCCTGTTAGCAAAGGTGAGGTTCCCCTGCTGACAGCAGCACTACCAGATATTACAAATGCATTGAAATGTAGATGTTACAAGAATGCCAAGGAATCCCTGACTGGTTTGGGTTGAAGGACCTTAAATCCCACCCAGTGCCACCCCTGCCACGGGCAGGGACATCTCCCACTGTCCCAGCCTGGCTTTGGACACTGCCAGGGATCCTGGGACAGCCACAAGGAGGATTTGCCCTCCTTGCCTGCTCCTTGACTGGACTTGCCCAACCCAGGGAGCCTCGCTGGGCACCCGGAGGCAAGAAAGCAGAAATTCTAAAATATTTTAACCAACAAAGGTTGGGGTAACTCCACGGACTCCCAGGTTTGCAGTCCTCAGACTTTCACAAGACAGAACTCCAGAAGTGTTCCCAGAATGTAATTGTATCTGTGACCAGTGCTTCCAACTAATCATATTATTTTAAAGTTCCTTTGGTAATTTGTCCTTAATTCTACATAAACTGCTGTTCTGGCATAAAGTGTACTTTGTGATATCAAAGTCAAACAGATTAGGCATGATCCACTTCCAGCGAGGGAGTGTTTTGGAGAGGAGATGATATAACTTAAAAGCTAAAGCTGGCTCCCTGTTTTAATTAAAGGGGATTAAACATCCATCATGATAAGGGAAAAGGGACATTTTATAAAAATCAATTACCTTCCTCAGTGTCAGTCTGGTTTAACACCTGCGGTTTCTGAGAGAAGGAAGAGTGTAATATCCTAGCAGCACCCAGAGAAGATAAATTAAATATTGTTGCTGTACAGCAAAGTATCCAAGAAAAATAACTTTCTTACCCAATCAGGTGGTACACTGTTGACCAAGAAAAAAAAAAAAAAGTTACACTCCTAAAGTGTATCTGGGAAATTTACAATACTGGGGTTCAAAGTTTCCTGCAGCACTTCCCCACCACAGGAAGCCTCCAGGTAGGGATTGCACATCTTTATGGAGATAAAAGGAAGTGCTGGTGGAGCACCTCAGCATCTAAAAATATTCTTTTGGAATTTCAAAGGCTGAGCCACATCCATTCCTCAATAAAATGCCATAATAACCATGAAGAATGAGGCCTGGCACTCAGCTTTGTTGCTTCTGTCATTATAAAATCAGTTTCTGCTTGCACCGTTTGACAATATGCTCAATTTTAGATCTCACACAGGAGTGTACGAGGTAATTATACATAATATGTATAATTGATACAGCAAAAACTCCTACCACGAGAGGTTTAATATGGGGCTGCAGAATTAAATACATTTCATTTTTTTTTTCCTAAAGTTTGAGACTATGAAAAGGTGGCAATTAAATTCCTAACGCGAGAGGGACATTTTCCTGTAATTTAGCAAAAAAGCAAGTGAAAGGCTGGATCTGGCAGCTCCCTGCCTGAGGGGCTTCACAGGAGGTTACACAACTGCTCCCAGCTTGGGGTGTGCCCACACCTCCCGTGCTTCCTGCTCAAGCTGTCAGAGTGATTCTCCAGCTGGAACAGCAGCAGTGTGAGCAGGGTGAGGAGCAGAGCTTGTGCCTGGGAACAGCACATCCCCAGGGAAAATCCCCCTGGAATGGGCTGAGGCAGGGTGGGATGGGATGGGGGCTGCAGCAGC
>VZUA01023294.1:9191-29195 GCA_013401035.1 Horornis vulcanius | reverse complement strand
TCCTTTTCTCCAAGCTAAACAACCCCACCTCCCTCAGTCGTGCACAACCACGGTGTACTTCTGTGTCCAAAAGCACAACCCACAGAGCCTTGCTGCTGATTCTTCTGATTCTGGATTGACCAACACTGACTTCATTTTAACTCCACCTAACCTTCTTTCTCTAGGTAGGGAAGCCTTGGCAAGACAAACTAAGGAAAATATTAAAACACCATAGCTAAGATTAGTGCAGAGACTGTCTTTCAACAAATCATCTTCTGCAAACAGTTTGATAAGTGGCTTTTGTGTTTTTCAGGCCCTTGGACAACTCCTATCCACAAAAACCAGCCACAGACCAGCACGAATCTGAGCTGGAAACATCCTTTGGCATTGTGGCACAGACCAGCTGGGTGAAAGCCACTGGGCTCCTCAGCAGCACCCCAAAAACCACTTAACTCATCTAAGATTAAAGGCAGAGGTATTGCCCTTGGAGAAAAGACACAGGCAAGCAATGCTTGAAAAACAGAAACCACTCCTGCAGCATCTATTTTTGGCTGTGTCCTCTTGCAGATTACTCTGAAGACATATTTGATACCATAACACTGTAAAGTAATTGAAAGGACATGTTTGCTTGGAGAATGTGACCTTGTTCATGGACTCTTGTTCCAGTCTGAACAAAGAATCTCACCAGACATCATNAAAACAAAACAAAAAACAAAAACAAAAACACAAAAAACCAAAAAAAAACCAAACAAACACAAAAAAAACCCAAAACAGTGGACAAGACTTCCATGACTGATTTCAATGGAGGCTGAATCCAAATCACTGTCAACTTAGGAAAATATTCAGAGCGTTGCTTTTTAAAATTTCACATGCTTACAAAACCTCACTCGATGGAAAAAATTAAAGGTGGATCAATAGCTAAAATAATCTTATGTAAACAGAGCACATATTTCTTTATGGTGAATACTTTCCCCTCAATTTATCCTCCAAATTCCTTCAAGTAAAATGACTGGCATGTGTTCAACACATGGGTCAGAGCTGGCAGAAGTACATATGCTGGTGATTTGATAGCTGACCAGATGTGTGTGAAGAACTAGCTCCAGCTATTCCTGAGGGAAGGCACACAAAACCCGTTAGCACTAATCAATCAGAATACCTATTTTTCTCCTGAAATTCCTTCCTTAGAAAATACACAAAGGTAAGTTTTTTTTCCAATCACATCAGCTATGGGCATTTTACAAGGCCAGTCCCCATCACACCAAAGGCCAAAGGAATGAAATTTATGTGCAGAAAATTGCACAGTCCTTGATCAAAATAAAACCATGGTGACACTGTATTTCAACATTGCCACACATACCCAGACACCTTTTCAGATCAGCAGGGTTCACAAGATCACAGAATTTGCTTATATTCAAAAAGTTGCACAACCGCAAGCTTGTGCTTGCTTATTTGTGCCCTAAATTTGGGGTGAGCTGACTGGCCTGTAGCTCCCCGGGGTCTTGTTTTCCTTTTTAAAAAAGGGCCTCTCCTTTTCCAGTCAGTGGGAACTTTGCCAGACTGCAAAGATTTCCCTAATATGATGGATAGTGGCTTAGCCACTACATGTGCCAGTTCTCTCAGGATTGGCATCACAAAAGAGTTCAAGAGCAGATTTTTGGGGGAATGCAGTCATTTCCTTCTCCTACTTTCTCACATTGTGTTATCAAAGTAATCACTGCATTGCTTCCTCTGTTGCTTAAGGTTATTTTGTGAATTACTGAGGGGTTTTGGTTAAACACGGGTCATTAGTGATGGGAACTCAAGTGCAGAAATATTATACCTTGAATCGAGGGCCAAAGCATCCATCACATCTGTCACACTCAAGTTTTAATATGCAATTGTTAAAACCACTCAAATACCTGCAGCTTTTATAGTTCTGTTTAAAGTTTTGCAATCTTTGCCTCAACAACTTAATGAAAAATAAAGGTTGCAGATAAATCAATCTGGTAATGAAAGCAAATTAGCCATTCTGCTCCAGCAGAATTCCAGCATGAATGAGTGCGCTGAGATTGACTGCTGCAATAAAATTAAATGCTCTCCTGCATTCCAATTCAGAGCTTCCCTTTCCAGGAGCTTCAGAGGAAGTTCAGCAACATATTCAGAACTAAAGCACCAAAACTATGATCTACATAAATGGTACCATAAGCTTTGACAAACCCCAGCCAAGCCAGGAGTCTCTCAGTTCTCATGACAGCACTTTTTATTTTTTTTAACTCACCAAAGCCAGTCAGTTACTTTTATTCTCTCATTAAGACAAAAAAGTTACTTCTCCACAGAGAGTTTCACAGTATGGTCATTTGCTCTTCTATCCTATTAACTCAATTGATTTTAATCACTGAGTGCTGTCCTAAATTTGCATAATTTGCACTATACCAAGAATACTTAATGCAGGGAGCAAACAGATGCTAAACTAGAAGGCAAAGTTTAAGAAGGGTTTATCTTCTTAAAATGCTTACCTTAATTTCAAGGTCACATGGAATCAATAAAAAATGTAATTTTTTGTACCTTGCTAATTTAGGCATCATATTTCTAGCCTAGTCAGATTTAAAATTAAACATGAAGTTTTAAAAAGGTGGTGGTGGTGGGACAGTAACTGCGAAATATTCTGACAGCAATTTTGTTGGTTTTGTTTCAGGAGAAATGTCAAGATTCAGCTGTTTTCATGAACAAGTAAATTGTCACTTTTTTTCTGTCTCTTTAAATTTAATGGGCACCTCCCACTGTTCAAGTTCTACTCTCTGAAGCTCTAGAACTGATTGCTTATTTTAAAAGAGACCCTTTGGCATGAAACTTTATCTGTGCAACCCTGGAAATGGGATCAAGCCCTTCAGAAGCACTGAAAGAAACCAAGAGAGGAGCAACCACCCAACCAAAAAGGAAATTACTGGCAGACTGAAAACAAGAGGGTGACAGGCAACTCCTAAGAAATTCTGCACCCTGAAGAAAAGCACATTTCTGCATTTCAGACACAGTTCAAAACAGCATTTTTACATAGACAAGGTTTATCTTAGTTCTGCAGTACTGTTTTTGATCCACAAAATCCCCACAGAACTTCAGTGCTCACTTAAGTTTTCTGCCAAGAAAGCGGATTTGTAAAAAGGGGCCTTAAACTTTGCAAAATCATTTGAATTCTGTAAGGCTATTTCTGTTCCTCTGAAAAATCTCCTGCCTCCTAGTTCCACAAAGGTCAGTTCGTGGAAGTTTTCTCTTGTCTTTCAGATAAATCTTGCATAATGATACTCTTCACATGATTATGAAAAAAGATGTTGACTTGATTAATCTATTCTGGAAAATGTTATGAACCAGCTCCCTATAATAGAATAAAATATTTCAGTTAGAAGGGACCTACAATGTCTACATCTAGTCCAGCTGCCTGGGCTGATCAGGTTAAATCATCTTGATAAGGGCATTGTCCAAACACCTCTTAAATCACTGCCAGGCTTGGGGCACTGAGCACCCTTCAGAAAGCCCATTCCAGGCTCTGGCCACCCTCTTGGCTAAAGAAATGCTTCCTAAAGCCCAGACTAGATGTCACCTGGCACAGCTCTGAACCAATTTTTTGACCACAAATCCTCCCATCTTGTGGAAATACCATGCCCTAACACATTTTTTACCCTATCCTGATGGAGGGAAGCTCTGTAAGAACTAAGAGCTTCCCAGTTCAAGAGACTGTCAAAGCACCCCTTAAATGAAAACTCACTGATGCTAGAAAGCCTGCACTGTGATTTAGTGAGGCACAGCTAGAGACAACACACCAAACAGTAATTTAGCAAACACACACAGAGCAAGAGACACAAACCATTACAATAAAAGTGGCAGCTGAAGGGGTTTCCAAATTTAGAGGATATGACCTTGAGGACTGGTTTTCAATCTCTTCTTCAGAGACAAGGTGTCGGAGATTTGTCACTTAGGGAATTTCAACATAATAAGGGAGCAGAGCGCTCAGCAAAAGAACTTCATAGGAGTCCTTAACCTGACTCTGAACAGGACAGAACAAACCAGTATTTACAAGCCTTATGAAATCTGAATTTGTTTAATATACTTTAGGCAATGCTGGTTTCTTCAAGCAGGTTCAGAAACATTATAAATTTCTCTATAATACCTGAGCATTTGTTTCTCAATCCTGACCACACAGACAGAGAACAAAAGCCAAGCAGTCTGTCCCACTGGCCAAGACAAACATTCTTCTACGTCTTCTTAGGCCTGGTATTACTGCGGGCCCTTGAGGGATGCAAAAATGTACGCCCACTGCTTCTCAAAATCTGACATTTGATTTCACTGAGAGCTGCTTAAATGTCACAGAAATATCCAGGGAGCACCCAGAAATTATTTCTGGATCTGGTGGCTAACTGGGATGGGATGGCATGGACTTTTGGGACACAAAGCAGAGATGGATGCCCCAGGTCTGAAAGCTCCCCTCACTGCCTCACACAAAGCTGATGAAGCCCTGTAGTTGACAGCTCCAGGGTGTAGTGCAAAGTGCCCAGGGGACCTGCCCAATGTCTCACAGCCCTTCCTGTCTTTAATACACCACAAGATTTCTTGTTGTTTGTTTTTATGTCTTTGACTCTTTGCTCTTCAAATTCCATTTCAGGCTCTTCAGTTTCCTTCTCACAGTGCCCACTTTGGTCTGTGCCCCTGTCTTTTGGATTCACTAGTGTTAGATTTCCAGTTTCTGACAGCTATTGCTTTTGCTCAAATAACCTCCTGAACTTTGTGTTTAAGCATATGGATTCATTTGCCTTTCTGCTCCTTTTCTCAAAGGGTGCTGTTCCTATTTGCAGTGACAGGCTGTGGGGTGCTCGAGTAGCTACTATGCCTAAACTAAGATTTCAATTTCCATACTTAATCACAGCCATATATTTAAACAATGTTCACATTGTTGTAGTAACCAGGAGGGGACCCCAAAAATGTTGGTCATTATGTCTTCCTGTCTCTGTATATTCTATGTTGGACTTCAACTGTAAAACTCTTCTGTGAGTAGGAGACGACCTGCAGACTTAAATGCAAGTCTCCATAAACCAGACCCACTCTTCAGCTAGCTGAAGCAATAAAGGTAGAAAGTAATACTGGTATCTCAATCAAATACAGCAGTGGCATCTACAAAATCTGTCCATATCACATGGATAAGCAGTGCGTTGTTTTAGCTACATGTATTTGTGCAAAAATTCAAATAGCAAAACCCTCCAAGTGCCCTAGGCTCTGAAAAGCACAGCATCTCTGGCAGTACTGCTTATTAAAACTTCTGGGCAAGGTTTGCCATCAAGATCTTAGAAGTTTGCATGTAAGTGACAAACACAACTTGAAAAAACTTTCCATTTCCTGAGATGCTGGCAGACATCTCAGCCCAGAGTTCTTAGGCATCTGGGACTTGCTTTCCCTTTCAACTAACCTCACAGCAATGAAACTAAAATTAATTAGAGACTGATTTCCTTGCTACAAAAACCATCCCATTCCTTCCAGCAGGGCAGCTCTGAGAGTAAAGTCCTCCTCCAACAAAGAGTATTGAAATTTGTCCCCCACCACTGCATGGTTGGTTTCAGGGGTCTTCCTCAATCAATCACTTCATCCACAGATTAATGACAAAAGTAAATTGCAATATATCATCCCTCACATCTTCAGTACCCTCCATGGATTTACCTCCTTGGCCTCTATGAATTAATCCCCTCCACTTTTGCAGACCATCCATCATGCACTTTCCCACTCTGATTCCCCATCTCCTTATACCACAGACTTCTTTCATCTCTCTTGCAGTCAAATTTTAGAAAAGCTTTCTTAACTCTGCTAATCCCTATCTCCAGACAATTCTTCCTACAGCCAGATGACCTCCACAAGTTTTCCTACCAGAATTTTGTCATCTCATATTCCTTTGTGTTCAGCTACTGAACAACACAGAAGTTACACGTGCAATAAAAAGCAGTAAATTCATACTGCTTACCCAACTGAGCTGTACAGCTGCAAATAGGCTGAAATGCACTTATTGGGGGTTAAAGCTTTTATATGAAACTTGTAAATAAATGTAATTTACTGTGCTATCTTTCAAGTGTGCATTTGCTTTAGAAAGCACTTTGGAATACATTGATCAGCACATAAAATAATTACATCATACAAGAAGATTGCAATAAATATCTTCAAGATGCAAACAAATAGCAAAATTTCATTTATATCAACATTATATTTTTTTACCATCAATGAACAATATTTAATAGAACTTCTGCAATTTCACTGGGCAAAGACCAAAGTACTGGCTCTTTCTAAAAATCTTAAAGATGTACTGCCTATTTCAGCCCCACTTATGTAGTAAAATGTAGGTGGGAAGGGCAGCACAGCTACAGCGAAGACAAAGACATAAAGGCATGAAATCCTGTCCATTTTACAGCTACCTCTGAAAAAAAAAATTATTTTCCTACAACTTAGTGTTGCACATAAAAAACAAATACAGCTGCCTGCTAAACACAAGCATGACCAAGCTCTACAGCAAGAAATAAAGACTTCCCACGTTGCAGCAGAGAGAGGAAGGAGCTTCTATTGAAAGACTGTCACACCTATCAACAAACACAGAATGTCTGTGCAGCCTGGCTCCCATGGAACAGAGCCAGGCAAGCCCTTGGTGGGCCAGGAGGGGAGGCAGGGGTTTCCCAGAGAAATGCTGAAATTGCTGCTGCTCAGGGACACTTCTGCAGGCACAGAGCAGCACCAGCACTGCCCGAACACCTGAGCAGCTCACAGCTGCATTTGCTGTCTGAGGCACCTCCAACACTGAGGAGAAACTTCACAGAAATTCAGGAATGGACATCTAAACAGAAGTCATTGAAAACTGCATTCCCTTGAGTGGCTTAGAGAAAACAACTGCAGGTAATTCTGCAGTTTTTAATAAATTAATTATTAGATTATTAATACTACATGGAATTTAGACATGAGAAAAATCTTATTCAACAATACAAATTACTACTCTGGCTTTATCCAGCCATCAGCCTATGTATTTTACAAACTGCACAGTAATTTCATAATCTTAACTATTGATCAATTATAACTGTTTTCAGGAAGATCAAGGACATTTAACTGTGAAGGTACCAGTGACAGGGGGAAGTTGGGTGTCCAAGACAGCCACTCTTTCTGTATGTTTCTAGCTGCTTCCCACCAGGAGATTGTCTCCCTTCTGTCAGGAGCCACTTTGCAGAGAGGCTTTCCTGGAGCATCAGCCTAAACCTTTCCTGTCAGCTCAGTGGGTAACACTCTCTCCTTTTTCTGAGGACAGACTAGGTGCTGAATAAAATAACACAAACCACCAGCACCAGAAAACCCACCACACCATCCCTGAGAGCTGCTTAAATGTCACAGAAATATCCAGGGAGCACCCAGAAATTATTTCTGGATCTGGTGGCCTCCACCATCCATACTACACACTAGCAAAAGAACCAAGCTCTAACTTTTTTGAAGCATCCAGTTCAGAGATCACTGATATCAGAGGCTGGAGTATCAGTCTTCCAGACATTTCCCCCTCCTCTTTTAAGTCTGAATTTAAGATTTGTCCAGATTTTTCCCCCACATCCCTTAGTCCTAGAGCAGGCATTCCTTGAGATGCTGGGAAGCTCCACACACGTACCTCAAGCTGCATCCCTGTGCTGTGTGTAATAATCCAGGGAACACTGCCTTAGTGCTGCTCTGCTGAGCACAAGGGCTAAATCCACCAAAAAGCATCAGACATTTCTAAAGTCACTGCTGTGCAACTGGCCTAGACATTTGTAATAAATGACATTTCCCAAAATATTCAGGATTCCAGCAACAGGACATTTGTCTGCAAACACAGGAATAGAGAAGTGTCAACTTGGAGCCCCAGAGTTCAAATATTATCATAATTCTCAGGAACTCGTAAGAAAGCATAACTGACTTTGGGGGGGAAATATGGTAATGCCTTCAAAAATTCTTTTCTTTTCTTTCTTTTTCAGGCATTCCTTAAAATCTTCATTCAAAACCCACAAAACTAAACTCATCTTCTGATGATAAATAAACTGATACACCAACCATTTTTTCCTGCTTTGCTGAAAAAAGGGGTTTTTTCAAGAATAAAGAAACAGTAGCAAAATATGAACCATTATATAGAAAACATTCTAAAAAGAAAAGAGAAGCAAGCATCAGCATGGAATAAACTATCACCTAAAATCAACTGTCTGGAACTGTGCCTCTTCAAAGAGCAAAATCTGATATAGGAACAAGGTCACAGATCCTTTGACGTTACCCAGAGCCAAGCAACTCTACCAAAAGCAGCAGATCCCGCTCAGGGAGCATTCCCAGGGATTCCCAGCAGTGTGGCCACATCTGCACTTGATTGACTGGAAATCTGACTCCAATACCACATAAGGAAAGATCTTTTTTGAGGGCAAGTGTGAAATTCTGATCTGGCCACAGTGAATACAAGTGAGCATTTTATGAGGTGTCTGTTATCTGTGCTGGCAGAAAGCAAAGCCTGCAGAGCTGTTCCCACATCACCAATTTACCTCCACATTTCCATTATCTCTCTGTATTTCCTTTGATACACAAGTTATACCTTGAGGTCAACAGGGTTTGCATTTCTTTAAAACTGGGATAAAATGCATCTTTTTCATGTCTCAGCTCAACTCTCCCTCTGCTATGGAGCTAAATCCCTCACACTTAATGCTGGTTGTTTGTCTTATGCACAAAGTTAATAAACAACTTTAGAGTTCACAATGTTTGCTTACTATTAACACCTATACTGTACAGTCCCAAACTGTAACATAAAAAAGCAATCTTAATTAAGCAATTAAGAAATTAGGTCATTAAGAATTGCTTCAGAAATTAGGCAATCTTAATTTATTTATAGTTGGCCTTACTGAGCCCAAAGGAGTACCCACATGCACACAACTGAATGTGTTTGTGAATACCACCATGGTTTGGAATGAACAGCATGGACTTGAGATATAAAACCTGAGGTCAATTTCTCCTTAAATGCTTCCAAAAATTCTGTAATTTAACTGGAATCTAGTACTGTATGGATATGAAATTGTACTCTGAGCTTTCCTTTATTTTTTCTGCAGCCTTATTCCCCCACCACCAGCTTCCTGACAGGTGAGATATTTTTCTACTGACAGGCTAGCAATTAACCTGCTGCCACAAAAGAATAACAGAATAAAACAAAATGTGAAAAATGAAAGATTCATCATCGGTATCACAGAGAAATCTAGAAACAGCATCACTTCAATTAAAGTTCTTTTCCCTATGGTCATATCGTTTCTCCTGTACAAATCCACTGTTGTTCAGTTATTACTTCAGTCTCAGGATTTAATTTCCTCCTCAGCACTTGAGATGCAAGTAGGAAGGAAAGAAGAGAATGAAAAATTGAAATCAAAGTCACTACACCTATCTTGTTCTTCACCTTAGCTGATAAACCAGGAGCGGCCAAAGGTTCAGCTCCTTTCTCCCCAATCCCAAGTGAAACTGAGCCAGCTTTAAAATCCCAGTTACTCTTTTCCTTCTCAGTGGAAGGAAAAAACTGAGTGGCTGGTGTTGGCTTTTTTTTTTGGTTATATCAATTTCTCACTAACATTTCTGCCTCCTCAATGACAAAGCTCAAAACATTCAGCAGAAGTTGTTTTGGCTCTGCAAACACTTATGCTCATAAACATCTTCAGCAGAAAAAAACAATTCCACATGTTGACTCAAATGCCACTGTGTTCATTGAAAAGTATTTTGACAAAAGACCTTAAGGCAATTTATCACTTCTCACACATTCCAATTTCTGGAAGTGACTTCCTTCTTCAGGAGCCTGCCATGCGAGCAGCACAAACGCCATGGTAGCAGCCAGGAGCAGCTGCCTGGATGCACTGATTGCATCCACTCCTGGATCCAGCCGTGTGGCCAGGCTGCCTGAACTGGGAACTTCCACTGCAGCTGCTCCAAGCCTCTCCCAAGCATTTATCCTAAGGACCAGCCCCAGGCAGCATGGTGCACCCTGGCTGTGGGATGTTTATTTTCACCTCACCTACCTTCAACCATTACACTTCACAAATTGCACCTGCAAATAAGAATCATCTAAGACATTCTCAATAAGCATCTCTCTGCACAAATTAAAAACAAAAAAAAAAAACAACAAACCAACAGTTACAAACAGTTAAATGACGGGCCAAAAGTCACTAAGCCAGTCTGACAGCTGCCAGAAAAACACATTTTTACAATTTGAAAATAGCTGGCTTCTGTTGTGCCACCTGAGAGGTTTAAAGCACTGACCATCCAAATGACAAACTAAGGGAATCTGAAGTTGTAACTCTAGGCTATCACTCGTGAATATAAGAAATACACACCTGCTTGAGTGAAACAAACCTGGCTTACTTAGCCTAAACACGATCAGTTTATTGCAGACAGAACAGGCACCAATACAGGGACTACAGCCATGGAGAAGGGGTAAAGCACATGCAAATTCCACACAACACAGGAGAGCCATGAGCCACAGCACAGCCCCCAGAATAATAAATCCTGACCAGAAATGCTACAAGATCTTTGAATGGCCCTAATGAAGCAGCTGTCAGATTACACCAGCAACAGACACTGCATTAAACTGTTGGTGCCATCCTGTCCCCTGCTCTGGTGTAGAAAATCTGACACAGGAGGCAGGCAAAGCTCTCTCCTGCACAGAAAACGTGTTCCAGGAATGTGGTGTGATTTCTACCCCTCAGAACAGCACAAATGGAAATCCCCCAGACATATCTGTCTAAAGGAGGAGTTCCTATAGATCCACAGAACACTGGGAAGAGGGCAAGAGAGCAGAATGAACCTGTTTCAGGAGTCTAAAAGTTTAAGTAAGAAAAAGGCTATTACCAGATGCCTTCATGTTCACTATTCAAAAACCTACACCTGCATTAGAGAATTCTCAGGAGTTAGAAAAGCTTGAAAATTACCAAGCTAATGAGACACAACTGCCATTTACGAGCTTCTGCTAATCCCAGAGGTTGAATCCCAGCAGTGCTCAGCCAGTTTTTACTTAATGCACAGCCAGTCATTCATTCCCAACTGAAATTAGACAAGCTCTTGTGAATTATGATTGAGTAAAAGCAGAGTTATGACTTAAAGAATTGATCCCAGGATGTCAGTTCACTGTCATGAAAATGCAAACTGTGCCCCATATGCACACAATGCTTGCTGGTACTACTGGGAGTGAGTCACTGTTGAACAGACACAGCAATGAAGGTGCTTTTTTTGATTTATCTTTAGGCTATGATGAAAATCCCATTAGGGAAATTACCTCTGCAAAATCTCAAGTGGACAATACCTCAAAGCAACCTACCAAATTTTTCCACATCTAGGGTCACAAAACTTTGCAAAGAAACCAGCACACTTCAAAACATTGCTCCATTAACTTCCCCACCTCCTGACACAACATGTTGGACATTTCCAGGAGCTTCACCCACTAAATTCATAACCTTGGAGGCCCAATGATGAAACCAGGAACAACAACAAAGGCCTGAACACCAGAGAAAAAACAAGACAGAAGTCCGGAAAACTCAGGGCCACACCAAGCCAAGAGTCTGGCTGAGGAAGCCTACATAGAACCACACGATCCAGGGAGAGAAGCAGAGGGCACTTGAGCACAGCCCCTGAGGAAAGGGGCTAACCAGGCCAAAAACACAGTCTTATTACCCAAAAGACTAAAGAAGATGCTCTAAAGTGTTGAGATTTACAAGCATTCCCAACTGAAATACTAGAATTTCATTACCTGGTGTGTTTTTCACACTAGAGAACTAGACTAAATTAGGGAGCCAGCATAAGTTCTAAGTACCTTCAATAGAAAAAGAATCATCTCAGAGAAAGAATCATCGTTTTGGGAGAATCATTCCCCAAAGGAACTTCAATTCTCATGAAAGTACATAAAGATTTCACTAATATTTTTCAAAAGCACATCTTCTATACTTTCCATGGTTTCTTGTTAGAGGAAGCTCAGCTGATACTTTGAAATGGTAACTAAAAGGTTATGTTCTAATTAAGGAGAATATTGTCCATCTGTTACAGATGCAGGAAGGACCAATCAAAAGAACAATGTCTAATTTGATCAACCTCAGCTGGCCAGGTTAATCCATGAATGGGTCCAAACAAATATATAATCTTTTCTAATCACTACTGGAATAGCTGGACTAATCCAATTGGATGCATATAATGTTCACCATATTTATTTCAAGTATTCCACCCTTTTCCTTCCCATTTACAAGTTCTATTCAATTACTTTAAGGCTTTCCAAGGTTTTGGAATTTTATTATGAAACCAGAAAAGCAACCCAGCTGGTAAATTGTTTCACGAAATATGTATTTTTTTGGCAAAGAACACTCATTCCCTCCTTGGTCCTCCATGAGAAATGGTAAACCATCATTTTGGAAAACAATAATCATTCTGGTGTAAGGGATCTGGCAATGTTTGCTGGCTTTAGTTTTGCATCAAAAGGTATCTGAGAACCAGGAGGCAACTGCAATTAATCATCTCTCCCAGCTATAGATTTTTAAAACTGCCCAGTGGGCATCCTCACATCACCTACTGATACTTGCTGGGCAACTCCTCATACCAGATGGTTCCTCCAGTTCCAGGGGGTCTTTAACCCCAAAAAACCCATGAAGAAGAAAAGGACCTCCCTCCCATCTGTGGCTGACCTCCTTACAAGTACTGAGAGGAAGAACCCAACAGTAAAACAAGTCCACATCCACTGGAGGGGACTCGTGGGGGGAATTCCCCCAACCAGCTCCACACTGCATCATCTCTTCCTCATAGCAGTGCTGGATTCACAAAACCACCCTTGACGAGTTTGGTGAGAGGAAAACAGAACTGATCTCCTCAGGAAATGAAGCTGGAAGTGTAAATGGCAATAGCTGAGCCAGGAGAGGCTGAGCTGGAAAAGGGAATCCCGTGCTGCCAGCGTCAGCCTCTCTGCTCCTGTGATGTCCCCTGAGGTACTAGAACCCGGCTGAGGAGCACCAGGAGCATCAGGGACTGATGTTCACTGCTCTGACACAAATTGTGTCATAACTGTGAACAAAAGTTACCTGGCAACACTGATGGGGGATACAGGAACTTCCTCATGCATTTGATAAATTTTCATTTTAATTGCACCACTTACACTTGCTTCTTGCTTTCTTCCCCTTGTTTAATGAAGCATAGAAAATCCAACTCTTTTCTAACTTCACTGATTTCAGTCTAGGAATTAGTTTTTTCCTTCATTTATCTTGGATTATCAGTGTGGCAATGAGAGTCATTACCTATTTCATCCTGACCCTATCATTCCACTCTCCTCATTTATTCATTCCCAGGCAAAATTTTCTCTCATTTTAAGTTGTACAAATGCATACAATAGAAAAGGTGTTTCATTTCCTGCTATCAAAGTGGATGTTTTGATTAGAACAAACTCAAAGACCTTGTGTGTAAAGCGGGTGTCAAGCAAAAGGAGCTGCAAACCCTTTGAAGAGATGCTATTCTGCAACTGAATCCATAGTTTTTAGGAGAGAGAATTTAGGAAAAGAGAATTATCTAGGATTTTCTGCTGGGATTATTTAAAAGTTGACTAAAGAAATGAGGCACTTAATTCCCTTAGGCCCATTTAAAAAAAATTCACATTTAATAATTAATCCCAGTTTGATTATGCCAGAGAAGAATATTTAAATAGCACTGAGATTAGGACTATATTATCTCCACCCAGCTCCAGGTAAGCAACAGGAATGCTGAATATCTGAGGCAGAGCACAATATATTCCTGCTCACATCATAAAGCTGATAAAACACATTTCAGATGCTGTGAAATACTGCCAAATTAATGTTCTGGGAACCCACTACTCTTTGTATTTCTTATGTTTACCAGGTTTTATCTGGGCAATCACAGTATTGTGTAAATACAGTCTATCTGTCTCTTCTACAGATAATATAGAATAATATAGAATAATATAGAATAATATAGAATAATATAGAATAATATAGTTAATATAGTTTTTCTCCTTAACAGGGAGAAAAACTGAAGCATTCATTACATTAAAAAAAAATCACCTTGGTCAGAGTGCTTCCCTTCAAATAGATCTTAGACCTCCACATGACCCGTTTCTAACAGATCCACATAACAAACTTTTAATTTCCTCCTCCAGCACTTCTCAGCATCATATCACTCCTTCCCATCATCAATGACAAGCACAGCAAATCTTTAACAAATGACCCTAGAGGGCTCTACAGCAGTTCTTATAAGTTACTTAATAAAATGTTTCATTCACAAGTGTCTGGAGAGTTGCACGTTGATAGCTTGAAAAAGGGTTAAAAATGCAACTTGGATTTCCTAAGGGTTTACAGTGGAAGATCAACATGAGTAGTAATAGAGACTCCAATTTAACACTTAAGGCAGGTTATAAATAAAAGGTTTAAAGACAGAAAAATAGTAGTTCTTAGATGGAAAAGGGGGAGATTTTGAAAGCTGAGAAAGTTAAACAAAACGTATTGGAAGCATGCCAAGTTTAAAAATATTTTTCATCTGTACTGTTTCTTAAGTATAACATAAACAAAACCAATCTTCTAATTAGGCTAATTACAGCGATAATACACAATTAATTCTGCTGCAGCCTTGGCAAAGATGACGAGATTATGATTCATAGAAAGGTATTTTTTCTGTCTCATTACAAGACAAAATGTGAACGGAGAGAGCCTGGGTGCAGACCTCAGTGGCAACACTGATTTCTGGAGTGCAACAATGACCTGCACCCGATGAGGGGCCGGCATTTGGCCACACGCTCCAGTGGCTGGTGTGGAACAAGGAGGTTGTTGTGGGACACCCAGTGCAGCAGTCCCCTCCTTTAACCTGGGCCAGCTCCGTGACCCACACGGCTCAGCTGCACACCTCAGCGCTGCAGCCAGACGCTCCCAGCTCCTGAGCTCTGCCTTGCTTCCCCTCACTGTGCACTTGGACTTGGTTTTCATGTGGGGATTTTGGCTGGTTCAGGGCACTGTGAGAATGCACCCTTTAGGAAATACAGCAGATGGTCTGTGTGAAAGAATGTCTTTGTGGGCCACAAACCCGTGTCAGCAGTGAGCTCATGCCATGAGCAGCTACGTGATCTTTCCCACTGTGACACCCTGCTCAGCTTGGTCTCCTCACTGAACACTGTCACATTATCCCCTGGACAACGTGACATCAGGCACAGGACCCTGCAGTGGCATTTAGTGGCACTGCTGAGACCCAGAGTTTACTTGAAAACCATTATAATGAAATGCTGTTCTTTTGTGGGCAGGAATGTCACCAGGACATGGGACTCTGCTGGCAGGTGTTTGAAAAGAGGGTGAAATCCTGGACCAAGCTCACTGGACATGGCAAAGACTCTGCACCAAATCACGTCCTATACAGAAATAATGGAACAGGCATCAACTAAAGACACTAATTCCACTATTATTTCAGCTGATTTTGAGCATTCATCAAAATCCATCTTTGCTTAACTCAAAGTTTCAGAAGAATTGCTGTGAATATATGGGTTTTGTTCCATCGCCCTTATTTTCCAGTATCTAACTATTCCCAGCCTCCATGGCAATAAAGGAGAACCTTGCCAACACTGAAGAGCACACAATTATCACACCTGCACCCAGCCTGACACAAAGGCTTGAAGACATCGAGTTTCTGCTCCTCTCCAAGGTCTGCAGCAGTAAAGCTGGAGTGACAGTGTCTGGGTACCAACACCAGGCACAGAACCATCTGTCCTTAACACAGGACTGTGGGCTGATGCTGGACAGAAATAACAGGAAAAACAATGCAGGAGATTGACAGAGATATGGAAGCAGAAAGGGAGAGAACAGGACAGAAACACAGGACAGTAACAACTGCCAAACCAGAGCAGATTTTCCTACGAGGGGGTAAAACAGAGAAGACAGCTCTAAACTTAATCTATGCATGCAGAACATAACCTTGGCAAACCTCTACTGCAAAAAGCAAAGGCCTAAATGAAACTAAACTCATGTCAGCACAGTCATAAAGTTGAAAGAATTCAGGTATTTCTCCCAAAGCAGTATCTAAAACTCAGGACTTAAAAACCTTCTTGATGGCCCTGCACAGCAGCCTGTGCTGCTGACTCCAGCTGGGAGAACAGGCTGGAAGCTACAGCTCTGCACTTCCTGCACACCAAGGGAATGCATTTTCCCATTCCACCCTGCCCGTGTGCAGCACCCCAGCTCTGCAGGCTGCCTGGAAAGGAGAATTTCACTCACTCTCTGGGTATCAGGGCACTCTGCAAACCAAAGGCTGTAGATCAACCCTAGTCTGAGCAGATACTTAACATAAATGACTTAGAATGCTGATTTCAATCAACTGACACTTGCAGAACTTTACATAATGGCTTTAAATTGTTTTGAAGTTTTGCAGAAGACTACTTAGGAAACTGATGGGCTGGCAAATCACGTTCAGCTGCTGCAAAGAGCTAACTTCTATTTCGTCCTGCAGCTGATGATGAGGTACCTCCATAAAGCTTCTATGTAAGGAAAAAATTGGTCTTCAATCATCCTTTTGTGGCTTCCCAAGGTTGCAGCTTCCTTGTGCCAGCAGCAGAATGACACCCAGGCTCACTCAGCACGAGACAGTTGGTGTCTGGAAGCAATACAGCTGCATTCATTTTGTCACCGTGCTGCCAGACTGACTTGGTCAGGTCATTACAACTTGAGAGATCTCTGAACTGCAGGCAAGTGTCACTGACCTCTCCTCTCTCCATTTCAGCCTCAGTGGATGTTCTCACAACCTCAGCTACATGTGTTTTGAATAACCCATCCTATCTGGGTTATAAACTTTCCCTTTTACCACCTGGAATAATCAAATGCTCACAATATTTAGAATTGAGGCCCTTATCCTACAAGTGTTAAAAAGCAAGTATTTCACTCACCTCCACACACAAAAGTATATGTTTCATAAAACTGAACAGTAACTGGCATAAAATTACAGGCATTAAAATGGCAGTAAATCTTCTGCTTTTAAAAATTATTACTTCAGTTTTACCTGGGGAAAAGAGTATATTTTCTAAACACTGAGGAAAACGTCATTGAACATATTTTTCGATTAAACTGTCACAATTGAAATGAAAATGCATTTTTAAGATAAGTTTTGACATCTAAGATAAATTTTCATACCCACTGTATTGATTTAGGAAATTCCTCCAGACCACAGACTGCAGATCCTACCAGCCTCCTTGGTGTATCCTGCCTTTCATGATCATATTGAGCATTTCAGGAAAGAATGCTGGCTCCAAAGTAAGCAGGGGCTGTTGGATGTGAGCTGTGCCTGAGAATCTGCCTTGTGGTCATGGCAATAATATTAATGAGGCTCCTGGTTTATCTTTTATTAGAGACATGAAGATTTTATGAGTCCAAACCCTCTTAGAAAAGCTCATGTAGGTCAAATGAAACTCAACTAGATGCTAGGAAAGTAATTGACTTGATTCCATCAAGACTCTACAAAGGTCTTTCTGAAAGGCTGAATTTTCCTCAAAAATCCTGGATATCAGACACATTCACTCATGGATTTGTAGCCAATTAAAAGGTTTAAGACAAGATCTTGCAAAGGGACCTTGCTGTTTGCACAGTATCAATAGTGAAGAATAACACTTTCAGTCCTTTTGTTAAACATCTGCTGTGTTGGAACACAACACAGAGTTGGAAAACAACGCTGTGATGAGAATATTTGGAAGAGGAAGCAGTGTTTGTTTTTCTGGGAATCCCTTGAATGTTTGAACTTCAGTCACATTATAGTTTCAGTCTCACGGATAAGGATTATGAAGAACAGATACTTTGGAATGAATGTTTGTTAATTCGTGCCCATTTATCAAACCCATATGTATACAACCATCTCCTACTGAGCTACTGTAAGTACTTAAGTCTCCCTCAAGTAAGCTGCACGTACAATTTGCAGTGAATCATTTAAAGGAAAGAGAGCCCTGAGTTCACAGTACCAGGACAGACTGATTTATCTTCATTTTTCACTTTAGTTCAGTTTGTATTTAATTTTATTCCATAAATATAAGCTTGCGTTTTATTTTGAGAATGCAAATGTCCTCTTGGGACCTGATGGAAATACTTTTTGAACTAAGCACATTCTGGTCTTTCAGGACCCTGGGAATCTTCTGTCACTGCTTTCAGCCCATGCCATCTCTCCATACATGATAGATGTTTGGGGAATACATTTTTTTCTATACCAAATTTCTGCACACAATTCAAAACAAGTAAAAACTTATGGCACATTGGATTGTTTAGATACTTTACCTGAGTGCATTACTCCACATAAATCACAGGTCTTCAAATAATGACTAGAGATTTTTTTATCACAAAAGCTGGAATTAATTTCAATGGTATCTACTTTAATCACAATTCATACCTGTCACTAAGCTGTCCAGTATTTAGCAAAGGTGATTTTGACTAAGATACTTTCCTTTTTCTTACATCTTTTTCTCAAAAAAAAGCACCCATCATGCTTCGTGCCTGAAGCAATTCTTTAGTCTCACTGACAGGGTCTTTGTGCTCTCCCAGATCCTCAATGACTTCCCATGAAAATATTCCTTTAAAACTTTAAGTCAGTTATTTTAAGGAGGGAGCAGGGCCAGTGTCTTGCTGCCACCACTTCAGATGAGAGGAGACTGTGACAATGACCAGCAGGGCTGAGGAACAGAGGACAAACTGTTGGTGAATCACTGCACGGCTGCAGGCAGCCTCCAGCTGAAGACTGCCATGGATCAGTCCCTGTCTCTCAACACTGATGCTAAAGTACAGCTGTCCTCTTTTTTATTTTTTTTTTTCCTCCCTCAATTGCTGCTCATCTGGTCTGTGTTTGTACAGGAAAACCAAAAGACCTCAGCCTAACATTTAAAAGGTACCAGTGACAGGTCTCTCATGCTAAGCCCATGAAGCTCCTGCCTGCTCAGCTGACGAGCACATCCTCTGTACACGGATCCTTCTGTGCCATGTGGTTAAACAGCCAGAGGGAGAAATGTGCAAAGTCATTTCAAAAAGGTATCAACATCAATACCTTACCATAATGAGTCAAGCACTGCATCACCTCCACAAGAGGACAGAATGAATTTGGTTTTCTGTGATGCAGGTCTGCATTTGTATCACCTCAACAACATAAACACAGGGATGCATTTTTTAAAAAAGCATTTCAGTCTCCTTTTTAATAAATACCTAGACCAAATTTCTCACCCTCAACCTTATCTTAACCTGAACTAGCCAGGGGGATTTGCAATCCATTCTGCTAAACAACACAGATCCAGGGCTCTTAAATTTGCAACACAGAGCATTTATATCACAAATCTAAATACCTATGTAATTTGTAATACATGTGAATATGTGGAAGATCATGAAGACTGATGCTGTATGAATGATTCCTCTAATAACTGTACAGTATCAAAAGACACCAATATTTCTCAGAAGTAAAAAAGGGGTTCAGCCATCAGCCAACTGCAGATTATTTCAAAGAACTCTCTCAGTGTGACTCAGATTATAAAAGGACTGGCTGCTGGCCATTACATCCATATCACACTTTAATTTCTTTAACTCTCATACCATTTCATTCTTTGTATTACCTTTGCAAACACAGCCCTGATTCTAAAACCACTTGTTGCCATTCTTTAAAAGGAGCTCAGCAGAGGACAACAAATCTACATGAAGTGCCTGCATAATCCCACACAGGATCTAAGTTACTGTAACAGGAGAAAATACAATATTTTGCGTCTTTACTTCCTGCATATGAGAATTCAAATAAACCCTGAAAAATAACCTGGAACTCTTCATTAATTACACATATCCAGCAAGAACAAAATCACCCTGGGGATTTTTTTTCATTACAGCACACAGAGATACTTTGGTACCTCCTCCATGCCAGTGCTTCCCACTCCAGGTGGTGCTCATGTTTCCTGAAAGGGCAATGGCAGGTATCCACCTCCTGTTCTCTTTTACAGCACTATATCAATATGTCAGCTTCACTCCAGATTCTCAG
>VZUA01023293.1:0-25144 GCA_013401035.1 Horornis vulcanius | reverse complement strand
TAAATCACTCCCCTGATTGCTCACCTCAGTTCTTTGAATTGTGAATTAGCCTACCTTGTCCCATTGTATCCCCTTTCCCCCCCTGCTTGGGGGGACACAGCTACTGCTCCCAAGGTCCTATGGAGTCACATGCAATTTGGGAAGCACCCTGGGAAAAAGACACCCTAGAAAATGAGCCCACGTAACTCGGAGGACTAAAAGTGACACCCCCAAGCCAGCAGAGCGAGAAGGAATGCCAGGACACCAACAGAGGCTTTTCCCCTCACCATAACTTTAATAGACCTGGGTCAGCCAGACCCCGCCCCCAGCTGAGAGCTGATGTGTGACTTCCAAAGGACCCTTGTGAGGAAAGGAAGTCCCAGCTTTGCCCTGCTGTGAGGCAAAACTGAATCCCTCTTCCCCTGCATCGTCCATTGGGAGCAGCGGTGGTGTGAGTGCAGCCCTCGGGCCCTCACCCAGAGCTGATCNGAGCCTGGGATCGGAGCTGGGTGAACAGGGATCTGGCCACGACATAGCGGGTCCCCTTAGTTCACAAAGTCTGTCTCCAAGACGGCGATTGTTATACAGTTTTTGGCCGAAACTGTCGATGTTGAAATTCCCTTGTCTTTTTCCATATTCATAAAGGTTTCTTTTCTGTATCCCATTTGCTGAATGACTTTCCAGGAACAGACAGAAGCTGTAATCCGATGATTTTTGGGAAGCATGCACCTGGCCATGCTGAAAAGATCCATATCAGGGAGGATGGACCTCTTATGGGTGCTGATGGCTGGGTAGTTGGCTGAGGAGTCTTCTTTTGAGAGAATGTTTCCCCTTTTCAGGCTGTCCTTTGTTCCTCCTGGGATTGTCTTGGAACATCCTCCCTTGCTTTTGTTGGTGCGTGTCCTGGCAGTGGGTCTTTGTCAGGACACGTTCTGACTGCCAGTTGTTTTGGTCAGAGTGGTTTTACGTTGCTTTATTTTTTATAACATGAACTTTACTAATATACAAGTGGTCAACATCACATTAACATGAACCAACATTAACATGAATTATCTTGCTATGTTTATAACAGGCATCAAAAGGGAGACTTGTCTCTTGGCCCTTTTTTTTAATTCATAACACTCAGTCTTCATCTTCTTTTGACATGGAGTCAGTCTGTCATGATTTCCCCCTGCTGGGATTCTTTTTACCCAGTCAGTTTCAGCACAGTTGCTGTGTTGGCTTTATTAGTTTCTTCCTTATCTTGGGAGTTCTACCATATGTCCTTGTGGCATTAAAGTTCTGCATTCTTTGTGTCTACCTACTATCTATAGTACATCCTTCTTCAGAGCTTTCTTGATCTCCCCCTAGGTATGAGTCATTGAAGCTTAACAAGACAATTCTGCCAACAAGAAATTTATCTTTCCAACACCTCGATGTAACTTAGGCCTTGTTAGCTGCTATCTGTTTCATGGATTGTCTCCTTTCTGGTTGATTAGGGGAACAAGTGCCTAATTGGGTGGAGTTGTTCCACGCCTCCCTTATGTAGCAAACCCATTACTGCACTCCCTGGCATTTATGGGGTAAAATCCAAACATATGTTCAGACAGATTTCTTATCTCAGACTTCCAGCTTTCTTCTCACTTGCTATTTTTTTGGTCAACTCCATGGCCCCTTCTGAACTGGAAGGGGTAGGAGGCTGCTCAGTTTTCCATTCAGAGTTTTAATCCACACACCAACACAACCTCCAACCACTACCTCACCTCAAACGCTGATGCGGCGGGCGTGAAAATCCCATTGTATCTTTGCTCAGATTTTCAACAAAAAGGGAATGACAAAAGGGAAGCTTTTTCTGGGCAGTGCAGCTCTTTCTAGACTCTCTTGGATGCATTCCTCCAGAATACTTACAGATTGACATTGACACTCTATTACTCCCCAGAAATCAGAGCTGTGTGGGGCACCCAACTGCATCTCTCTCCAACACTCTGGAAAAGCCCTTGCTCCTGTAATTAGCTGCAGCAATGCTATTGCATTGCCCTGTTGTCCTTAGACCTGGCCAAGGGCAGAACCAGGGTAGAAAGAGGCTGAACCCACCTGTTATCTCCTCCATTTATACCTAAGCAGTCCTAGCCCCCTCAAAGAGAGATTCACATAAAAATATGTTTTTGCGTCAACAGGAAGGCATCAAGCAACTATTCTGTAATAGCAGCATTTTAAAAATAATTCTGCATTTGTTCAGTTTAATGTTAGTGTTCTTTAATGTTACTGTTAGGAAAAGCACTGCATCATGCTACTACACAGAGTTTCTACATATTTATTTTGCTAAGACCCACCTGCTGGATTCTTCACGCTGCTACAAAATGAGGTTAAAAACAGACACCTACAGGAAACATCATATGGCTTATCTCAGCTTTTCCAGCTGTTCCACTAAACTCATTAAAGACTCATCTAGTCACAAGAGTATAGTTTACAAGAGTACAGTTTTCTTGTAAATCCATGTGTAAATAAATAATAAACAACTTTAAAAAAAACTAACCAAACACTAAACAACTGATTCTTTCCCATCTCTAACTTTGAAAAGAGGTATAGAACTGAATTCCCCCTGGGGAATTTTGTGCTTTACAGATCCAAATTGCTGTAGAAAGCCAAGGAGACAACAAAAATTCAACATGTTGGGAGGCAGGAGGTAACAGTATCACCAGCACTGTTGGTGTATAGTTGCATAAAGATTGTCAGGACCAGGAGCCAAAGGCATTATTTTGACTTCTGGAATCTTCAAAGGGGACCCAGGGCCTTCTTTAAGACATGAGGTCAGTTCTTACTCTGAAAATCACAAATCAAAATAATTGGAGGCAAAATCACTTGCCAGTTTTGTGGCATCTGGATGTGGGATACCTGGAGGCCCCAAGGCTGCCCATCAGAGCTGCCAGGCAGCACCTGCCACAGCTGAACGCTGCTGGAAGGCACTGGTTACAGCTTCCACCCCAGGAAATGGTTTACTTGACAAGTAATTCTGAATACTTGCATGCACAATTTTAAAAGAAAGCAGGCGGGCAAAATTATGACAAGCCTCTTCTGTGATACTACTAATGGAAAATAAATGAGGTGAACATTTCTTCTGCTGCAGGTTTCCTGTAGTCTGCAAGGTGAAAAGTTTTGTTAAATGGCAGAGACAAAATGTACAGGTAATGTAAAGGTAACCTGAGTTCAGGATCCCATGCAAAGTGTAGCAGGAAATCTAATGCAGCAGTGGATATGTGCAGAATTTAAGTAACTTACTAGGTCAAAAAGTGCCCTTCCAGTCATCATCCTCCTCTTCACCCTTTTTATTTTACTTTATTTGAATGCAGAAAAGTAACTGAATTCATCACAGATGGAACCTAAATCAATTTAATGCCTTTCAGCACCAAGTCTGTAGCCCAGACTTCCCACATCCTTGTCTCCCTAAAACTATATTCATGAAGCCAAAAAAGCACAAGCACCACCCTACCTCTAGGAGACTAGGCCAGGACTCAGCCCATTTGGACATTAAGTCCTGCACAAACCATATGTGTCTTTAAAACTTAATATTTATTAAATTCAACTTATTTTCTGGTATTTAATGGTGTTCTAACATCTTACGGTATTACTTCCATGATCACTGTTGGTAGGCTATAGAAAAAATCATTAAAAGTACTATTTCAAGAAGTAACACAATACACCTGTAGGCAATTATATAAAAATTCAAATGTTAAGCCACATTTCCTGAACACGATACAAGAAACTTGGATATTCTAAAATAAATCACACCAAGAAAGTGGTGTGTTCTACTTAATTTTTATCCTGTCACCCAGGGATTATGTAATCATCCTTGATACTTAGTAGTCAGGGATAGTAACATCAATAATTCTCAATGAGACCATAACTTTTTTCATTGAAGAAATTGACACAGTAAGTCAGAAGGAAGTTCATTTATACTTGTCCTGGGTATATTTTAGTTTGAAAAAAGCCCCAGTGAATAAGAGCAATTTAGAATTAGGTGTCTATGTCAGCCTTGCAGATCTAAAATTTGTAATTGTTTATAAATTTCAAACAATTAACTTTATTGTAAACTTTATTGCAATAAATGGATGATTTGCCCAAAAAACCAACAAAAGTGAACTGTCAACACTGTGCATTCCAAAAGTATACTCTTGCTGGCATAAGCCAGAGGTGAAAAATGATCCATAAAAGCATTTTAAACTTAAAATAAACCCAAAGGGTTCTGATGAACTGTGGAGCAATCAACTTGGTAACATACAAACACAGTTTTCCACAGAAAACAAATCAAGACTCATCTGACAGACAGCAGAACCTGACCAGTCTAAAGCTGTAGAAAACATCTGCAGATTGCTGACTCTTTGATCACATCCCACAGCAGAGAAGCAGAGAGGGCTCAGTCTCAGTGTGTGATTTGCAGACTCTGCATCCAGTCCAGTGCCTGGTGGTTCCCAGGCACCTCCCGTTCTAAGCAGGTTGGTTGGTGTGAAAGGACAAGCAGACTTTTGACCTAAACACAACCCATCTGCTGTTCTAGAGGTGGAACACTGCAGAAAACTGCCCAGGAACCATACTCTCTTTTCAATGAGCATGAGGTCAGTCCCATTTTTTGCAGTGATATCAATACACCGCTCCATGGAGCACAGGCAGATATTCCCCTGCTGCAATTTAGGAGCATCTCCTGCTACTGAAAAAGGCTACTGAGAAGCCAAACAAATTTCATAATAATTTTCATTATGAAACTTTTCTCTCTTACGATTCTTAACACCACCAGTAGAGAGCAGCAGAGTAGGAACAGGGACATGAATATACAGAGGCAGTTCAGCTTCAGCATTCTTGCAGATATGTAATAAACTACTGATCCAAAATAACGATTTGCCAAAACAGTTATGAGTAATGACTAAGTAAATCCTGGCTTCTACATCAATTTACCAATTCAACATCAGTTTGCAAACAAAATGGTAAATTGGTGTCAGACAGAATTCCAAGGAATTGAGTTTTATTAAGAATTAATCAAGATGAGGCGAAGCCTAGTGGCTTGACAAAACATGTCAGCATTTGCCAGCAAGAAACCACCTGCTGCTATTAAGAGATCAGTTTGAAAAGGTTGTTCACTTTCAAGACAAATATGGTTTTAAGTCAGTGAAAGTTAACTGGCTAATATACAACTAGTATTCAGATTTTACCTTGCGTAATTGCTTATAGAAGCCAAATACAAAACACATAACACGAACAAAAATTCTTGGAGAACACTGTAAAAAGCATCAATGTATTACACAAGCAGTACTTTAACATCTGTGCTGGAAGCAGTGTCTATAGGACACCAACTCCCCTTTCTGCTTTTTCAGCTTCAGTCAAGGCTAAGAAATGTTTGCAGTGGAAGAAAATTAAAGTCCTCAGCTTTCTTATTCCAGAGTAAAAAAAATAAAGACAATATTAAGTCTATTAAACTTTATAGATTTCATTTAGTTTTTTTAAAAAAATATAATATTTTATATAACCAAAAATATATTACAGATGCCAGCACACACACCTACAGCTCTGCTTCAGTGATGTTCTCATCAGGGCAACAATAGTATTCCACAAAACAGATCTGTCCATCTTCATTCCTAATCATATACTGCAGTGAAAGAAATCCTTGA
Source organism: Horornis vulcanius (assembly GCA_013401035.1). Taxonomy (NCBI): domain Eukaryota; kingdom Metazoa; phylum Chordata; class Aves; order Passeriformes; family Scotocercidae; genus Horornis; species Horornis vulcanius. Next base: position 19,526 of record VZUA01023293.1, on the reverse strand, counting down.
GCATCTGTTCGAATGGACACTTTACAAGACAAAGCCAGTGCCTTTGTGGATGGTTTAAGCAAAGAAATCTTGTACCTGAAGCAGAAAAAACAGTAATGAAAAAAATACATTGGGCAAAGAGGAGCTGAAACATTACTCATGAATAAAGACTCAGAATAAACAAAAACCAGTTAGGAACATGCTTATTTGGTCTTTACCTGGTAACAACATTAAACTGTCATTGTCAGAACTTAGCTTTTGATTACAGACACAGACTTTTATCAGAGAGATAAATGGGAGATAGATGGGGAGAATTTTTGCCCCCCACACTAACAAAATAAATGTTACAGCAATGCAAAAACAGTTTTTAAACTTCCTATCAATAACGCACAAACTGGCATAGAGGGCATCAGTCACAGACTTTCTAACCTGTTTGTCTGGGTCTGGTTACAGTGGAATGCTTCCATCAAATCAGAGTCCCTAGGGTAGTCTAGATGTGCACTTCCAGCATTTCCAAAAGTGGATAACCTGGAAGACAAAAAGCACCATCTGAAAATACCTGATGAGAGCTCTGTAAAAACTCATCAAAATGAGTCATTGTACATATCTCAATGACTTTTTCACAAAACACTGCTGTTTATTTCACTTTATTTAACCAAAAATGCTAAACTGTCCACCCAGTGTAACATTTACCAGGTTGTCAAAATACTCACTATTATGTTAATTAGATTACATACTGTGATTTGCTGTACTCATTACAATTCTTCCTGAAATGAACCAGTATTCAGCAGTTACCTCTCTCCACTGTGAAAACTTCCAATCCTCCCCAAAGGAAGACAAGCACAAACATTTGAGTTGAAAGCCATTTCTAGTACCTGAAGTAGGGTTTATCTGGAGACATGGTAATCTGCAGAACTTCACTGGTCATATCCAGTTCAGCAAATGCTTCTCGTAGTCCCTCCGACTGCAGGATAATTTTATTAACAACCTTTGTACTGCAGAAATCAAAATCTAACAACTCAACAGGTTCTTGAGTGTTGATTTTGCACACTGTTACTACTCCTCCTTCTTCCAAGAACAGCATCAGGGGATACCCATAACCACGATAACACATTCTAAGGGCCGTTGATGTTCCTGAAAAAGAGAATGAAATACACATTCCACAGAGACCATAGCTGGGACATTTGACCACTTTAGAAAACTCACTTTTTTTTGGCACGAGGGGCACAGACCAGTTTGATTCACCTTGTTTAGTCCAGCCTCCAATATGTTACTGAAACATATTTAGTGCTGCCTCCTAAATACCCTCTGAAATGCCAATGGTTATGCAGTAAAATTAAATTACTTGTATGTAGACAACTCAAATCCAAATAATTTCACCCACCAGACAGGAAACACAAGCTATGACAATGAAGACAGGATACAAATAGTTTAGAGGAATTGGAAAATCCTCATGGTCCTGTGGCTCTCTCTGGCTCACATCACCTTTCCTTACGAGTCTTGTTACTTCTGCAAACTGAAGTTAATGCAGCTGAGCTTGTGCTGCGGTCACAGCCTCCTGTTGCAGGTTTATCACCACCTGAACCTCTGTTTTCCCAAAATCGCAGTGCTCTTTAGTACACTCGATTTAGATCTTTAGGTCAGCCACAACCAAAGCTGTAGAGGAATTAGGAGTTTAATACAGAGCTGCAAGGGCAGAACTGCCCAGAAAGCTGTAGTATCGCTCCACTCCACCTGAGTACACATTCTGTAGTGCCCACACAGCCTTTTGTGGATTCATGGAAAATATACCACACCTGGCAAGGAGCTGGTTCCAAAAATGGTAAGGCAGTCCAGAAGAACAGACAAACTGATCCGGAACATCACAGATTCCTCCTGAACAGAAAATTCCTGAAAAATTTCTGCCTGTAAGTTAAAGCAAAGGGATGAAAAACTGGGAGTTTCTGCAGTTATTTTACAGTTTAAACTTCAGAGTTTCCCATTCAGAAATCAGTGCCACGCAAAGTGATTACTACATGCAACACAGCATTGATTATAGAAAAATGGGTCTTCATCCTCAAAACCAGGAAAACACAACCAGGCCACACTTGAAACAAGGTAGGATGGCAAAAACATAAAATGCCAAAGTCTTTTATGGTTTAAGTACAACCTACAAACATTAAAGCCTAGAGCTGCTTACTTCTGCAGCTGGAAACATTGATGGAACTGTGCAATACGTCACCCTTCTCCAGTAACAATACTTACATTTTTTATGCTCAGAGCGTGAATAAACATACCAAATACTAGAAGGATGTAAGAACAGAACAGTGACTTTTCACCACTCTGAAATATGTGCTGAATTCTGCTTTTGACTAGCCTGATGGGAGTAAACTGCTCCATGCTATCCACTTGCTTTGTGGCACCTACAAGAACAGAGTATCTCAGAAATAAAGCAAGATAGCATGAGCTGCTTTTGGGAAAGTAATTTCTTATCTTCCTAGAAGGCCAGAAGGAAAACCCTGTCCTGGGGTGATCTGAGCACAGCACAGCCATCTTCACATCAAGAAACTGTAGTCTTTCACAACTGACATAAATCCAACCTTTTGGCTTTGGGATGAGCTATAAAAACACTTAAAGAGAGACACTATGAGTGCTTCCTTGTGCAACTAAGCACAGCACGGCCAGAAGGAGCTGTGAGTTTGGCAGGCACCAATACATTAGAGGAGGGTTCAAACCCATTACACTGTCAGGTGTTCAGGGATGTACTGGGTGCAGGGTTAGAAATTCCAACAGCATGAACACTCACAGACAAGGGCAGCCTAACCACGGCCCTTCCTCCATGCCAGCTCAGGCACTCCTGCCTTGGTTCCAGCAGTCTCCCCTTCTCTGCAGGAGAGCAGATGGAATCGTTAGGACTGGAAGGGACCTCTGGAGATCATCTAGCCCAACCCCTCTGCCAAGGTAGGGTCACCTGGAGCAGGTGACACAGGAACACGTCCAGGCAGGGTTTGAATGTCTCCAGAGAGGGAAACCCGGCGACCTCCCTGGCATTCTATTCCGGGGCTCTGCCACCCTCAGTGTAAAGAAGTTATCCCTCACGTTGAGGTGAAACTTCTCTGTTTTAATTTATGTCCATTACTCTCCTTCCTGTCACTGGTCACTACAGAAAGGAATCTGGTCCCATCTTCTTGGCACCCATTTCTATGATATTGTTATGCATCAATGAGACCCTCTCAGTCTGCTCTTCTCCAGAGTAAACAGGCCCAGCTCTTGCAGGCTCTCCTCACAGCAGAGATACTCCGGCCCTTTAATCATCTTTGTGGCCTCCGCTGGACCCTCTCCTTCGGCTTCCTGTCCTCCCGGTGCTGCGACAGCGGCGGTAACCGGAGCTGTGCAAGGTCCGTAGCAGCCGTGCCCTCCCACTCGCCGATGTCCCCGTACCTGGATGAAGGCGTTGGCCTGGATACACTTGGCATCTTCCACCGTCACACGCAGCCCGCTGGCCGTGGCGAGGCAGGTGGCGTGGTCCTGAAAGTGCACGGCCCGCAGCAGGCTGGACAGGTTCCGGGCATTGTCCAGGCTGGCGGACAGCGCGTAGCGCTCGCCGCTGGCGGGCGGCTGCGCCGAGAACGGCATCGCCGGAGAGCGGGAGCGCGGCGGCACCGGGAACGCAGCAGGTGGAGCACAGGAAACAGAGCGCGCCACAGGGAAAGCGAGCACAGAGAGCGTGAGCGCGGGAAGTGAGATCACACCCTCGCCGGCAGAGGAAATGCGAGCACCGGAAACATGTCACGGGAAGTGAGGCGGGCGAATAGCGAGCGCGGCATGGCGTGGGGACAGATGGCGGCCAAGAGAAAGCGAGGAGCGCTGGCCGCGGGGAAGGCGAAGCGCGCCAGGAGCACCCCGAGCGCGGGCGAGGCGGTGCCGGAGGGCGGCCCGCGGGAGAGCAGCATCCCGCCGCAGGAATACAGCATCCCGCCGCCCGTGTCCCAGGTACCGCCGCTGGCCCGGGGGACCGGCCTCCCGGCCGCTCCGGGCGGGGCTCGGGCTGTCTGAGGGAACACGGCTGCTAAGCCGGGACAGAGAATTTTATTCGTAATCTTTTATAATACCAGCGCAAGTAGAAGTAAACGTGGCGGTGCGTTGTTTCCGTGAGAATACGCGAAAAGTGCTATTCTGGTCGATGTCGATGTGTTAGTTCAGTCTCAGAAATACTTGAAAGAGTCGGGAAGTTCTGTTGGGCCATATACAGAGGCTGTATGGAAATTGTGCCTGTTCCATTTAGGAATCAACGGAGAAGGTTTCGGTAGTTCGCTTGTAAGAAAAACGTGAAGTACTGCATGTAAACACAAAGATTTCACAACATGCTTGTCGACAAGGAAAGCTGGGTTGTCCTCTGTGGCTGTCCCTGAGCCCATTTTGCAGGAAAATAAGCGATGTGCGTGGCTCTTTAATAGTTCGGTGGAAGTGAAAAGGCTGTGCCTGTGAGCACACTGTGAATCAACATGAGGACGGTTCTTCCTGTAAAAGCAGTGTCCCCCCATTCTGTAGGGAAGTCTCCTCTCTTGCTGAGAGTGTGGTTCTGTCTCGGCAGGCACATAAAAAAAGAGATAAGGTTTTTTCTGTGTCTTTCTGTATTTACTGGCCTAACTTTTATTTTTGTGGTGTTATAGCAGTATTAAGGCTAGAAGCTTCCCATGTAACTGTTGTGGTTTTTTCCTAGGGCAAATGGAAAAACAAGGAGCGAGTGCTGATATTCTCCTCTCGTGGAATTAATTTCAGAACAAGACACCTAATGCAGGACTTAAGGACATTGATGCCTCACTCTAAAGCAGGTGGGGTTGAACATCATTCCGAACTTGCATTTTGAGAATACTTTTATGCCAAGAGCTCCTAACAACCTGTTCTTTTATTTTTTTAAATGTGGTACAGAAGAGTTTTGATGAAACTTGTGTCTTAAACAAACACCTTTTGAGCCAAAAAATGCAGCAATTGTTCTGTTGTAATATTTTCTGGAAAGTGAGTCCTGTGACATCGGTCTATAACTTGCACAGTTAGTTTTGTTCTACATTTATTTATTCCATTACATGACAGAAGCAATTTGATAATTACCATTTAATTTATAAACTAGTAAAATTTTTGCAAAAAAGCCCTGAGTGTTAAAAGAATCTCTTGTATTAAATTGGTTTTCCAGCCTTGTAAATGTTGTTTTTGTCTTTCAGATACTAAAATGGATCGTAAAGACCAGTTATTTGTAATCAATGAGGTAATTCAGGATTTATCTTGGCGCTTCTTTATTTTATTTTATTTTCTGTGGAAATTCAGTGTGCAAGGGAAAGGGGAAATCAAATTCAAAGTGTAACTTCATAGGTGAAAGTTTTTGATATCCAAAAAGCCCTCATGTTTAAACAGAAAGTTGACTTTTGACTAATAACACCAGAATGGAAACTTTGAATTAGATACAGATTTTTTTGTCAGAAAAAAATACAATATGCTTTTCTGTGTAGGTGAGAGATGTAGTACAGATTATACTTGAACAGTGCAGCCAGCCCAAACGTAGTAGGACACTGGTAGTTCTGAACCTAGAACCTGATGTCTCAGCTCCTGCTCTTGTGTGTGTATCCTGGAGAGCTTATCAGGTTGTTTGTAGCTTTAATGAAGTTATTACTCCTTGTAGTAAGTATGTGAGATGTAAAAAAACCAAAACAAGGACACCAAACAAAACCCAAAAAACATCAACCAAAATTTGGGTATCAATAGGTGTCATTTAGTAAGACAAGATCTTTGCTTTTGAACTTGCATTTTGGAGAGGGGAAATACTAGAGAGGAGTGTGGAAAGTTTTCAAAAATATCTTCAGCATGTTTATAAGCAGCTAATTTTATGTGTCTTGTGTAGGTGTGTGAAATGAAAAACTGCAATAAGTGCATCTTTTTTGAAGCCAAAAAGAAACAGGATCTCTACATGTGGTAAGGAAATGTTATGTTTTGTTACATTTCTGTTTATAGCCACAGATGCTTCAGTTCTAGCTGACTTTTCCTACTGTAATTGTGAAGATGCATGAAATAGTGCTGCTTAGTTAAATTTGTTCTAATATTGCACTTCCATGAACAGTGCAAATTTACGATGCCTGACAAACTTTTGGAGACTGTTTGCAGGAGCATTTTAAAAAATTATTTATAAAACATGTGTTTATGAGCATGCTAAAGGAACTGAATGTGGCTATGAAAGTGACAGAAAATACTTGAATGGAGGAATAACTGGTTGGGGTTTAGTGTGGAAATCCAGTATGTCTTCTGGCTGCTGTTAACATTTTTCTTTCTCTCTTCCCCACCACCTGTCCTCTGCAGGCTTTCAAACACACCACAGGGACCATCTGCTAAATTCTTGGTGCAGAATGGTAAGCTGGTGGTCATTATTGTGTTTGTATTCTTGCTGTTTTGACTGAAAAGTCTTCTATAAATAATAACTTTTTTTTAAAATCTCTGTAGTTCATACACTGGCTGAATTGAAGATGACAGGAAATTGCCTAAGGGGTTCAAGACCCCTTTTGTCTTTTGATCCAGTAAGTATAGATTTGATTTCATTTGGGGATGTTTTTATTCTTTTTGCATGACTATTACATTTAGCCTTGTATGGAAAATAACATTCTTATTTTTTTGTAGATATTTGACCAGGAGCCACACTATGCCCTGCTAAAAGAATTGTTTATTCAGGTCAGTCTGTAGTTCTACTGCCTGATGTTTCTTCACTGGAGATGTTTTTTGGTAGCATATATAAAAATCGCAAGTGTTTTCTTCAAGTAACAGTTTTACACTTCTGAACTTCTAAAAGATCACAAAGGATTGGGATCATATTCTTAGCATGACTCAGACACTTGTTCTTAAATTTTGGGTTATGAAATGTAACCTGGGTTTATGATCTTAGTTAATTAAAAGGAGTTTAAAATGAGCCATTTATGTTTGACCTCTTAAATTGCAGATGCTCAGAAACACTGCCTTTTGTTACAGATATTTAGTACACCACAGTACCACCCCAAAAGCCAGCCTTTTGTCGATCACGTTTTCACCTTTAGCATCACTGATGAAAGGATCTGGTTTCGCAATTACCAGGTGAGTCGTCTCCCATAGCTCTTCAGAAGGAAGTCAGTGGAGTGATTTCATATCAAATCCATTAAGATAAGAATCATTGTTGTTATCAGGATATGCCAACCCCTAGTGGTTGTAGATTCAGTGTCCTGAAATGACTTACATTATCCCATATCTCTGGAGAGATCTGGTTCACTGAACTTGCATTCGAGTTGTGATTCTGCGAGGGATGTCTTGGTAGCAAAATGTACTACCCAAGGCCTAAACTTGACCTAAATTGCTGCTTTGACCCAAAGTGATCTAGAGCTTACTTTCTGTAGAAGGAATTCAAAAATAACAAGTACTCCAAAAGCTTGCTTAAATTTCAAAGAACTGCTTTATGTACTGTTGAGTTTATACAAATCTAGCTAATCAGGTACCGTATTTTGGATCTAAATTCAGTTGTGTATTACCATATGCAAGGTGCCTGCATGGTCATGTGCTTTGATTCAATCTGTGAGAAATGGAGAAACACACCTAAGAAGAGGTTTTCTTTTTATTGCAGATAATAGAAGAAGATGCGTCTCTAGTAGAAATTGGGCCTCGTTTTGTCCTGAACCTCATAAAAATCTTCCAAGGTAGCTTTGGAGGACCAACTCTGTATGAAAATCCTCATTACCAGTCCCCAAATATGGTAAGCAGCTCTGTCTTTGTTTCTCTTTCATTTAGCAACTAATTTGAAAGCCAACCTTGCAGTCAGTCTGTGCAGGAGCATCGAGTATGCCTTTCCCCATAACCCTTTGTAGTGCCCTAAACTGATGACAGTTTGAGAACGGAGTAGTTTTGTAATCACGAAAGGAATGCAGGAGTCATGTCACTGAAAAGATGACATTACACTAAGGGTCTTGACCATTATGCAGAGAAATTAGCTTGTGTTTCTTCAATACCAGATTTCTTCCGTCTTTTTTATTTGAAACATGATGAAGTTTAAATTCTTATTTTTACAGCATCGTCGGCTGATAAGATTGTCAGTGGCAGCTAAGTTTAGGGAGAAGCAGCAAGTGAAAGAAGTGCAAAAGATTAAGAAAAAAGGGACTAAGGTCCTTGTTGAGGAAGATCCTACCGAAGTGGTCTTTGAAACTCCAGCTGAGGAGAAGCCCGTGGAAATACAGCTTGTGAAACCAGAGTCGAAGCCAATTGTTAAAGATAAGAAGAAGCTACGCAAAATTCAGAGGAAGAAGCAAAAAAAGCTATTCAGAACTGAAGGATCTGCATAGGTGTTACAAGGAATGGAACTTCATACAATATCAACTGAATATTGTAAATATTTGAATTTACATTGTACAGACAAACATGTCTGAACTTCAGTTTTTAAGTAAACAAAATATGCATTTCTTTATAAAGATTGAGTTTGCATTCTTCTATTGTCTTCTGGGATTCTGGGTTTTAAGAAATATCATGGCATCCCATTCAGTCTGGCCTTAAACACTTCAGGGATGTCCACAAGTGCTCTGGACAACTTCTCTGGAGCTATTTCTTTGTCACATACCTTTAATCTAGTTCACAGTTCCTGACCTCATGACTGATGGAATTCCTTTCTGTGGACCCCCCTAAGTCAGGGAGGTTTTNTCCTGTCTTGTTCCATATTCATGACTCAAACAAAGGATGCAGTCTAAGTCCCAAGGAGATGTATTGAGCTCCTGGTGGAGTTAACAAGATCTGTATCTGGGTGATGCTTGGGTCGTTGTCTCTGAGCTCCTTTCTTTTGTGTGAAATATCATGGCATCCCATTCAGTCTGGCCTTAAACACTTCAGGGATGTCCACAAGTGCTCTGGACAACTTCTCTGGAGCTATTTCTTTGTCACATACCTTTAATCTAGTTCACAGTTCCTGACCTCATGACTGATGGAATTCCTTTCTGTGGACCCCCCTAAGTCAGGGAGGTTTTTCTGACAAAGTCCAGTGCCAAGGATTGAAAAGAAAGAGCAAAGCTTGCAGCTGTTTCCTCAAGGTTATCGGTTTTATCTTACCTTGGAGTTCACATGCCGCCTAAATACCAGGCTTAGCACGCTGGAAAACACGGATGGCGAATGCCACACCGTAAAAATCCAAGGCCTTTTATAGACCTATGGACCAACTGGTTCTCAAAATGTACTAGATTTACAATTTTGTACCAGTATCTACTACCTATTCTAGACACTTAATTTCTACATCAAATCTATTCTGCTAATGCCTCTGTGCCACCTCCACAGCAGAAGATGGAGAAGAAAAAGGAGAGAAGAATGAGATAGGTCACCGCCCAGACTCCTCCATCTTGCCCTCATCTACTTCCATTATAAAAAAACCCAAACTACAAGGTTTCACCCTGTGGCAAACTAAACTACTATTTATTTCAAACCTTCGTTACTTTTAGTTCGTCTATGAGTGTTGGAAGCTTTTCCTATGGACTAAGGTCAAAGGCAATGCCTTCCTGGGGTCCCAGTCGGGGTCCCAGACCCCTCAGGGCTGCTTGAGGAATTTTCCATGTGCCCTGGACTCCAACCCATGACCTGGTTCTTCCACTGACTAGTTCTGTCTCCCTGCGCACTCCCCGAAACTTTCTTGTGTTTCTAAATCTTGCTCAGGCCCTGTTTCTATGTGATTCTTCCGTTTCAATTACCAGCATCTTAATGCTGCAAGGACACAACTGACTCAAGAGGAAGCTGACCTGTTAAGTTCTAAGTACCACCCCACCCAGCAGGGCGAGGGAAATCCCATATAACTTGAGCAACAAAGTGGTCTAGAAGGACTCGTGAATATACAGGCATGTGCTCAGTTCACGTGTGTCTAATACATAGGCACAGTTGAGTTGGAAAGGACCCCCATCGGTATCATCGAGTCCAACTTTATTCCTTGCAGGACTATGTAACACTAAGCCATATGACCATCATCCAGACCCTCTAACTCTTGACAGGCTTGGTGCCATGATCACTTCCCTGGGAACTGACCACCCTCTGCATAAAGAACCTTGATGTCCAACTGGAATTTTCCCTGACGCACTGTCATGGTTTTCCCTGACACACAGAGCTGGCAACTCAGCCCCAGAGAGCTGCCTGCTCAGACTACCTTGGTAGGGTGGGGAAGAGAATAGTAAGGGTAGAAGTGAAAACTTAGCAAAAACCAAAGCTTTTTGTATAGCAAAAGCCATGCACAGAAGCAAAACAAGGAATTTATTGATTATGTCCTGTGGGTAGGCAGATATTCACCTCCCAGGAAAGCCAGGCTCCATCACATGTAACAGTGACTCAGGAAGACAAAAGTTTCACACTGAAGGTTGCCCCCTTCTTTTTTCCTCCTGCTTTGTATGCTGGGCATGGTGTGGTGAGAGATACCCCTGCTGTCATCTGGGGTGAGCTGCCCTGGCTGCATCCCCTCTGTTTCTTGTGCACCCCTCTCTGGTGGGTGAGGTGATAAGCAAAAATGGCAATGAGCATTGCTCAGCAATAATGCAAGGATTTCTGTTACTATCAACACAACATTTGTGTTTTCGGCACAAACCCAATACACAGCTCCCTACCTGCTACTGTGATGAAAATTGACTATATTCCAGCCAAGACCTCCTGTGATAGAGGTGTACATCGGAGTGGGCCCCCCACCCCCCCCTTAGCCCCTCTCCAAGCTGAACAAGCCATGTGACCTCAACTGCTGCCAAGTTCTTGCCCTTCAGACCTCTCCACATCTAATCTGCCCTCCTCCTGATACACTCCAAGAGTTTTACATCCTTCTTACATTGATGTGGCAACTGGCAATAGGACAAGAGAATACAGGCTTAAGCCTGTTACGTTAACGTTGGACATTAGGAGTAATTTCTTCACAGAAGGGGTAATCAGACATTGGAATGGGCTGCCCAGGGGGATGGAATCACCTTCCCTGGAGGTGTTTAAGAAAAGCCTGGACATGACATCAGTGCCATGGTCTGGTTGAAACGGTGGTGTTGGGTCACAGGTAGGACTCGATCTCGGAGATGTTTTCCACGCTCATTGATTCCGTGAATTCCAGCACAAGGTATCCGGTTAATCTGACACCGCGTGATTGCAGCGACCGAACCCGGCCGCGAGCCGGCGAGAAGCGTCCCCAGCGTGCCGCCGGCAGCCGGGTGACACCGCGCCGCAGGTCCCTCCCCTCCCGCCTCGCTCCTCCCGCTGCCGGCCTCGCCCCTCCCGGCGCGGGGCGGCGGTGCCCGGTGTCCCGGTGTCCCCACCCCGCCGGCCTCCGCCGCCGTCGCCATGAAGTGCCACTACGAGGTGCTGGGCGTGAGGCGCGACGCCGCNGGGCACCGCGCTGTCGCCTGGCTCGGTGCCGGGGGCGGCGGGGCGGCTGCTGCCGCCGAGTCTGACCGCCGCTGACACGGTTTCGTTAAATTGTCCTGCAGATAAAAACCTCGAGAACGCGGAGGAGGCAGCGGAGCAGTTCAAGTTGATCCAGGCGGCGTACGACGTGCTCAGCGACCCACAGGAACGGGCCTGGTGAGCGGCGCTTGGCCTCGCAGAGGCTTTATTAGCCCTGGCTGTGCCAGGGCTTGTCCTGTGCTGCTCCTGCGCCTCTCTGCAGGTCAGCGCGGGCAGGAGCAGCCGCCTGGCTTTCGGCTTTGTAAGAGTTAGAGCCATGCAGCCCCATGGAGAGGCACAGCTCCGCACGCTCACCTTCCTCGTGGTGAGGCGGGAGCTGAAGGCGTGCTGGGCCCCGAGGAGCGCCCTGCGAGCAGCCAGGCTTGGCCTGCTTCCTCCTCCCGCAGCATGGCACAGCTCTGGACAGGCCTTGGGCAGTGCATACAGGTGTTCAGTCCTAATTTGAAATGCACACATACACATCTCTGAGGGGCTGCTATTATAAATGTTATCTGTAGCTTGTTTTTCACATGGGTTGAAGCACCTACCAGATTACACAACCAAAACCACCGCTCCTGAGTTTGTCCTCCTTGAAACTGTTTTTCAGGTTTTATGTGCTTATTTTGGGGTTTTTTGAGTGCGTGTAAGTATTAGGTGATATAAATAATGCTCTTTAAAACCCATTTCTGGAAGTTTGGTGAGGCATCTTGCCCAAATGTGATTGCTTGGTAGCTGGCTGTTGAGGAATTACTGCTATAGATATTGCAGATAAAATAATAGTAAAGTAAAGGTCAAGAAGGAGTATTTTCTGCGTCTGTCATGTTTTTTCTCTCTGAAGACTTTGGATGTGAGAGACAAATTACAGACAGTGGGATAAGCTATACAGTGATGTGATAGGTGTACTGTGTTAGTTTAGCAGCACTGTGGGGTGTTCTGTGTCTACATCCTTGATGCTGTGAATTTTTTCCAGGTATGATAATCACAGGGAGGCTCTGCTGAAAGGGGGAGTTGATGGAGACTATCAAGATGATAGCTTAGATCTGCTGCACTACTTCACTGTTAGCTGTTACTCTGGATATGGGGATGATGAAAAGGTAATGAATTGATTAATCTATAATGAATAAATTTAAAATCCATTATAAATGTTGCCATTTGTTTTGTGTTAAAGTTATATGTAGAATTATTAGCACAGCTTATGCAAATCTAAGACAAAATTTAGCCTTTTGTAATAATGTATATTACAACTGTATAAGGAAGCTTTAATTCTTGCATATTGTCCAGCAATTTACTTCATAGTGTCCAACTATGCTGTACAACTACAGAAGTGTTTATTTATTTATCTTACATAGTGAAGCATTCCAGGGCTTTGCAGTACCATATGTTTATTTAGAAATACCTTTATCAAGCTAGAATGCTTAAAACTACAGACAGGCAGTGTAACAACAGGCTTTGGGGGAGAAGGTGTGCTTGCTATAATTTAATTCCCTATTGGATTTTTCAACTTCCCATTGGAATTTATAAGATTCATCATCTATTAAAAAGCTCCAGGTGATTAGAAAAACATCCACCAGAGAAAATACTTACCTGTCCTTTTGTTACTGTACTAGTAGTCAGTTGGTAGCATATTCATTTAGAAAAATATAGGATATTTAGTAGTGAATTTTATGTCTGGAACTTCCACAAAACTTGATCCTTTGTAACTCAAAACTTATCACCATCTCCAGCATATGGAAACTTTTTTCTTTTAAAATTTGTGTTTGACTACACATGTGAGAGAGACAGAGACTGTGTGAAGAAGGTGGACATAAAAGGCATGAGAGATAGTGGAACTTTGTTAAGAAGGTCTTGTACCTCGAGCAAGTGCTTACATGGCCTTTATCCTGGTTTTAAGTTGCTCTTGCAGTGTAGCAATTTTTCTCTAAAATACACTGCACCTGAGCATTTGTACATCTATTTATTGAGCCGTGCAAAAGGCTTTCTTGTTTATTTATTTTAGGGATTCTTTACAGTCTATCGACAAGTTTTTGAGAAGATTGCGAAAGAAGAGTTGGAATATATGACGCAGGATGATATTGAAGAATTCCCTATGTTTGGATATTCGCATAGTGACTATGATACGGTAAGTCAGTAAAGGTCATGGCAAGTGTAAAACTGAGCTGCTGGTAAGGGAGTTAAACCATTTCCTTGTCCCAAAGTAAAGGCTCCTGCTGGTTTCTGAGGTGAATACGGTGTATCTGTGGTTGTTTTCTGCTGTTGTAGGCCATTACTGCAAGGGAAGTGCTTGTGGTCTGATTCATATTTATGTGTATTAAAATTGGTATTTCCTGTTGGACTATAGTATTAGCCAGGCCTGTAGGCTGAGTTGTCAGACAGATACTTCACAAGGCCAACCATCAATTATACCAATGCTTAAGTCTAATGCAAGATCTATAAAGTAAAAGAATGGATGTTTTCTTTGCTTTCTAGTGAGAGTAGTTTTCCAGTGCTTAACACAACTTACCTTACGGACAGAAGTATTGAGCTAATTTTTTTTTTTCATGTAACATGTAGTATCTTGCCTCATGCAGGAAAACTACATAGCACTTAGTGTGTAGCCTTTAGAAAATATATGGGCTGGCAGTGTGAGCTTCCATTACTATTACAATGTCATCTGCAATTAGCCTGTATTCAAATTTGATTCAGAAAACATTTCATGCTTTCCTCTGTGAAAAAAGAAAAGAAAGTGTATAGGTACTTGTATGACTTGAATTCTTGTCATCTGGTTTGCCAGCTATTTGGTGTAATCCATCAGACTATCAGATATAGGATTTTTTTTTTAAGGTTGCCAATATTTCTGTGTTGAAATTAAATAATGAGGCCATAACACTTTTCCTAGGGAATAACTGCACAGTGTGAAGTGCACTCAAATGTTGCCTCTAGTGTGGTACCTCTCCTTTTCACTTTCTCTGTATTGCTAGTTTATGAAATTTGAATTGATACATATCATAAAAGTTAGTAGCTTCAGTGGTACAAAACTTGGCTGGACTTGGAAACAAAAAGTTATAAATCAAACTTCTTAAGAAGTGCCAGAAAGGGTGTTTAGATGTGGGGAGAAGCTACAGGATGGCTTAACAAACGGAAATCTTTCTCAGGAAAAATACATAGTATCTCTGAACCAGCTAAAATCTGTCTTTTCATGTAGTTAGCTTGTAACATCTTTTGAAAACTGCTTGTTTTGAGGCCATATGATTCTAGATGCAGAATAGCTTTAATGCTTATGTCAGTTAATAACTGCAAAAAGGACTGGAATTCTTATTCAATGTGCTTTGACATCTGCCTAGTTCACACTGTTCTGGGAGCAGAGTGCTCACTTTTTTTTTTTTTTTCCCCTCTAGGGATTCATAAGGGTATTTTATAAAAAATAGCCTCTGTTAATTAGAAAGGTAATTTTCCCAGTTGTCTTACATTCAGACAGATTGTCAGAGGATTCCAGCATTGCCTTGCTCACTTCTCTAAGCAGCAGGAATACAATGGGAAAAGTGTTTTAGAAGAGAGCTACAAAAACTATACAAAGACTTCAAAATATGTGATGTGAATGCTCTCTGGTTTGGTCTACTCTGTGAACTCATAAGAAGCTCGAGAGGCAGCTTGATCAGTGCCAGGCAGCCACGAAAGATATTCTTAAGGCCATGAGTTCACAAGCCTTCCTGAGAAGAGAATACTTGCAGGTCTTCTCTTCAAGAAGAGAGGAAGAAACAAAAGTGATGAGAGACTTTTGTTTCTGAGCTGCAGAAACAAAAGTGATCACCTCCAAATATGAGTAGTAGGCAAAACAAAATTCACCTGGGAGTTCAGCAAGGGCTGCTGTACAGGCTGCTGGAGAATGCCAGATGTGCAGGTTGTTAAGGTAGCTGCTGAGAACAGGGTGAGTCTCACCTTACACATCCGGTGAAGGGGAGGATGATCCCTGTCATCAGTTGATGGGTGTGTATTCTTTTCCACATTAGTATGTTCTTCTGATGCAGAAATTAGGGGTAGGTAGTCTAATATTACTTAGGTTATTGGATGAAATATGAATGTTTATTGGTTATTTTTTGCTATAGCAGGGAAAAACTGTAGTGACTTACCTGCCAGAAGCCACAGCCATGAACTTTGCTTGTAGATAGACTGCTGGAAGTTACTGTTGAGTTGTTCCTGTGAATAACAATTGATAGTTGTAGTTCCTGTGAAAAAAATGGCAAAAGAAGATGACTCACTAGAAGAAAACATTTAACCATTAGGTTAAATATTTGTATGAGTTATCCCAAAATATGAGCAGTAGGGCATATAGGAGTGAATAGTAAAAAGGAAGAATGATGAGGCAAGTAGTGTAAGAAGGGAGTTTAGGCATAACTTGATTGCTGAATATACAAAATGCAGAAGGACAATAATTATTTGGAGAGAAATAAAGAATAAACCCAAAGTGATTATGACACCATGTTATTAGTAAAAGAGAGGAGAATAATAACAACCACTTACTTTTTCTTTTAATGTATAAGCAAAGGGACATTTAACCTACAGTTGTGTAGTTTTCTAACAAAGCAGGAATAAGTGTTTCTTCACATAGTCCCTTGTTAAACTCTGCAAGTCACGGCAGCTTGCTGTTGTATCATCAAGGGCTATTCATTTCTTGTTCAGGAAGCAGAGAAAATGTACAGGGAAGAAATAGCATTATGTATTTATTTTGCTGCTTTTTTAATGATGTGCAAATGTATGGCTGACCTCTGGTGTGGTTTAATGTGGGCAAATACCAGCTTGCAGGCAGCATGTCTGATTTTGATTGTGCTTTTCAGTTTGACAGGAGAAATACAGCTCAACTAAGCAACTGGGCACTAGTGTCAGCATGATCCAATCCTGCAGGGGGATATTTTTGGAAGTTGCAGTTTGTAATAGTTTAGACAAGGCTGTTAAATTGACGTGCTTTCAGATTTTGAGGATGATGTCAGAAGTTTCTCTAAATCTTCATTGCTTTGAGGCAAAACTGTAGCCTGTAATAGAAGTTCAGGAAGAAAACTGTTACAAAAGCCTTTAATTGTTTCTCTGTTTTTTTCTGTCCCTCCTTAACAAGTGACTTAGTTTTACTTTTTCTTTCAGGTAGTCCATCCTTTCTATGCATATTGGCAGAGTTTCTGTACTCAGAAAAACTTTGCTTGGAAAGAAGAGTATGACACACGACAAGCCTCAAACCGCTGGGAGAAACGAGCTATGGAAAAAGAGAACAAGAAAACGAGAGAGAAAGCAAGGAAAGAGAGGAATGAACTGATCCGTCAGCTGGTAGCTTTTATTCGTAAAAGGGATAAAAGAGTACAGGCTCACAGAAAACTTGTAGAAGAACAAAATGCAGAAAAAACTAGGAAAGCAGAGGAATTTCGGAGGCAACAGAAGCTAAAACAAGCCAAGTATGTACATGTGGAACAAAACTTTCTTTTTCTTAACTTGGAGAAACTATCCATGAGGATACAATATAGACATAGATTGTAAGAGTAGCTCCACTTGCTCTTTTAAACATCCTTGAAAATATTAGGCATTAATTTTGGTCTCAAGTCTGACCTTTTTAAAACTCTGGTTTGTATTGACTTATGTATTATTGACTGGGGAATAGTTATCTGGGTTCTGTGGGTAACTGGCTGTAATAGCACAGAATCGAGTGTGCTTTTTTAGTTGGGGAAATAAAATTTAGTAGATTAAATTTAATCTTTGTTCCTTTGTAAGGAAGTAAGTTTTAGAATAAGGGAGAACAGGACTATAACAACCTTGACTTAGATAGCCTTCATCTGTCTTGGAGTTGTACCTTCTAAAAAGGAGGGCAAAATGAGCTTAACTTTGTCTTTCCTTTTATCTCTTTGGAAAGGACCCTTTCCTTGGACTAAATGCAGTGTTTCATGCTTTTTTGCTAAAATAGGGAGAGGTGGTCTCATGACTATAACCACAATTTATTTTTTCAGCTGGAAGAACTGTTTGCCTGCATGTATGAGGGAGGAGCTTAAATTCTTATTAAGAGTGCACTTGCAAAATAATGGCATTTTGATTAAAACTATGTAATAACATATAAGGAGTAGGTACTCCTTATATTATGTACTGTTTTTCTATATATACATATATACTTTCTCCCTTTAGTAAGATTGGGTTATGCATTTAGTGACAAGTGGCTTGATGATTCTGAGGCCAGAAGCCAGCTGGAGCAAAATTCAGCTGCCCTGTGATGCAGAATTTGATAACTTGGAGCACACTTAGATTGGGGAAACTGAGCTGGTATATTCCCATAGTGCACAGTCAAGGAGTAATGTGCTTGTGGATTTTATTGTCCTGTATTTTATGTGAGTTTGGATCTTAGAGTAGGATTGAGCTAACTTCCTTGCTGTCAGCCTGATACTTACTGCTGCACAGCATATTCTGCCTGAAATCCAACCAGTCCTACCCACCTACATTAATATCTCTGCCTGCAGTGTAAAGGTGCTCATTGACATCACAAGTTAACTCAGATTGCTCAGATTTCCAGTTGTTTGCTCCATCAATCAAGTTGGTTCAGTACTTTCCTCCTGAGATGCCCAAGAACAATTCTCTTTAAGTAACACTGTTCATGTAGTTCCCATCTTAGGGACACAGTGTAGAAGTTGCTGTATTATTCTGATTGCAGGCTTGCTGAGCAGTACAAAGAGCAGAGCTGGATAACTATGTCAGATCTGGAGAGGGAGCTGCAAGAGATGGAGGCACAATATGAAAAGGAATTTGGAGATGGATCAGGTGGTGAAGATGAATTAGAAGAACAGGAGACAAAAGGCATTGAAGGTATGGTGTGTGGGGAGGTGATCTATACTGAGTCACTGCAGTATGAGTGGGGCTCACTTACAGCCTCAGATTCGCAGTTCTGACTGCCATGCAATTCACTCCCTCCCTCTGAGGGTGCTGAGCTAGAGTTTGTCCCTCTCTGGTGTTTTCCTTTGAAAAAGCTGCAGCTATTAATTTATACTAATGTCTGATTTGGTGAGGTGATCTTGAGCTGTCTGTGTGTCAGTGGTAGTACTGGAGAAATTGAATGTCAGTGCTGTGACTATTTTCTGGGGCTTAAAGAACAGCTTGTTCAAAAATTACTCATCTGACTGTGTTTTTCTGATCCCTGCTGATCTCTTCAGACAAATTGGATGACGAAACTGAAGAAGCTGAATTTGTAGATGGTCTGTACTGCCCTGCTTGTGACAAATTGTTAAAAACTGAGAAAGCGTAAGTACTTGTGGTTGGGGATTTGGGGGTGGAGCTGCTGGATTTTAAGTGGTTTAGAACTGCATCTTAAAGAATTTTTAAATTCACATAATGGTCAGTGTCATCTTTCCAGTTGAGACATTGTCAGTGTAGAAATTTCCATACATAGTAATGCTGGAAAATAGGCCTGTTATTAATTTATGTATGAGGAAAATAATGTTTGCTCAGAGTGACCTGCAGTAACAGTCTGGTCTTCACAGCATGAAGAATCACGAAAAATCAAAGAAGCATCGAGAGATGGTATCACTGTTACGACAGCAACTGGAAGAGGAGGAGGAAAAATTTCCTGTGTCTTTGGATGATGCAGATGGAATACAGACTGAAGAGGAGGAAGAAACAGAAGACATACCTAAACAGAAGTACTTCAAATTGTTTTTAATTTTATCATGACTCATGATTTACTTCAGAGGGAACTNTGATTTACTTCAGAGGGAACTCCTGATGATTTGCCACTGCATTGCTCTCAGTATTATGCAGTTTGAAATAGTTCTTCATATCAGAGTTCCAGTAAATCACATCCATTTGCATGACTGCATTTGAGTGCCTTAGAGTAGGCTTATGTTTTCTCTGCTGCTTAAAGTTATATTTAAGAAAAAGAAGCTTTTGTTGTTTTTCAAGCAGAGGGCATTCCACAGAACCAGTGCTTACTGATTTAGTACCTACTATCAGTTGATTGCTGGCACAAATGGAAAATGAGTGTGCTCAAAATCAGAATTGTTACACAACTTAGTTTTTTAAACAGCCAGAGCACAGTCAACTATCTCACTAATATTTTTGGGTTCAGTCTGAGCAGAATAAATGTTTTACTAAATGCACTCAGTAGTTATGGGAGACCTATTGTTTTAATTTCTGGCATG